>ADNK01000618.1:112500-154200 GCA_000320545.1 Bigelowiella natans CCMP2755 | reverse complement strand
GACATGTCTGCGATGATCCTGATGATCAGGATACGTTATTGCAACGTATTAGCAACTATCTATATATCATGAGCTTGCTGACCATCAGGAATCGAATCGCCCTGTTAGATGTCATATCCCTGAACAATAGGCTCATTCTATTTACTCTAGTACTATGCATGTTATACGTAGCAGCCTGTCAGCTGTGTCTATAGCAATAAACTATGCAGTATACATGCTGTGCATAGAACACGCTGTTATACTGTGGCTTTGGTCCGACCGCCTCACATGGTACATGCTAGCTAGCATGTGCGACCCACATGCACACGTACATCGTGTGCATATTCAGGCTCACGCGCCATTGCATTAGGTTAGCTAGGCGGTCGGACCAAAGCCACAGTATAACAGCGTGTTCTATGCACAGCATGTATACTGCATAGTTTATTGCTATAGACACAGCTGACAGGCTGCTACGTATAACATGCATAGTACTAGAGTAAATAGAATGAGCCTATTGTTCAGGGATATGACATCTAACAGGGCGATTCGATTCCTGATGGTCAGCAAGCTCATGATATATAGATAGTTGCTAATACGTTGCAATAACCTATCCTGATCATCAGGATCATCGCAGACATGTCCGTCTCACAATACGTACAAACTTATATCCACAGTATAATGGCCTGATAAGGTGCTCATCAATTTTCGCTGACAGACCGTAGCTGACGATAACACACGTCGGTGCGTAGCAGATACTTAACACCTACCATTACATGGTGTAAAAACATAATATGTATGAATTTTCGATGGTATATAGTTTATTTGATATTGGAGATTTCCATAGTTGCTCACCTTTCTTGACTTCTGCGCCTTCGTGTAACATGCAGCGCTCTCCATGTATGTGTGCAAGTGCGTTTCCTACAGTGGGGGGGTAACTGAGAGCGACTCTTCCCGCCCCAGGTTTGGTACCTTTGTAGAACACCGTTTCTCCTCCGGAGAGACAATTCAACCCTGTTGCTGCTTGTTTGCGTCCTCCTCCCTTCTTACCACCACTACTACCACCACCATTGCCACCGTTGAGATACATCAAGAGCGTAAACAATGTTCGTACTCCAGGTCCATGGGCAGGGACCTCGTTACTTTCATCTATATGCTCGCCAAAGGCTTGCTGCGGGGAGTACTTGTACAAACGGAAATTGGGGTTCAATCCAACCGCCGTTCTTCCGTTCACATCTGGGAACAAATCATGCAAACGCTGCTTCCAGAGTAGATCGGCTAGGGGTTTTGATACGACCTGCGTCCGTCCATTGCATCGGTACGCATTCCATCTTGTTGCCTTGAGTTCAGTGTGTTCAAATCCGTGAGATTCGGCTGCCTTTATTATTTCCGCACACTCCTCCTATATCATAGAAAACGATGGCAGTCATATAAAGTACGTACACCGACAAGAAATATAGATGAGCAGAGGAGACCCTGAAGAACATCCAGGAAGAGAAAGAACTCAGACACATTTCTACACACCGAACTCAGCAGCGTAGGTATCTCGAAGATGTCCGATTTGTAGAGAGAACGAAATAAAAAGCGGCGAGAATAACCGCCATCGAATGAGGGACTCTTACTCAGAACGTTTTTATGACTCTGCTTTCCAGAAAGAATGTGGATGAGCGAGGTTTCCAGTGACTGAATAGACGACTTCTTGTCACCCTCTTTGCCCTTCTTTTTACGGCTATTGTTGCAATCTGGACTTGAAGAAGATGACTCTTCTTTTGAGCTGGCCCCACTTTTACAACCTCTACCTTTGTTCCCTTTAGTGGTGGTTTTCCTTCTTTTCTTTGGCATCTCTGAGCACGTGCGGTAAGTGTGGGTCTTCACGTCCTGGACTGCCCTTATCGTGCAAACTCCCTAATCGCTGAACAACGCACCACTGTTGTACACGACTGTCGAATGACCCCTAAATTTGCCTCCTAACGTTGGCAACGAATCTGAAACAACAGGCGAGTTGAAATCGTCGGTTCGATTTGGAACGAGTTGGATGGTAGCATTCAGTGTGCCCAAAGGTCTAGCAAGATGCTCCTGCATCGGTTTGAGAGACGAAAGACGATTACTTCTTCTTTCTAAGATTGAAATCCAAAAAATCATCTGACCAGGTGATTCGTGATTGGTGGAACGATCGAAAGGGGGTCGTCGCTTGGGAGGGCCTCTTTTGCACTGAGAGAACACAAGTAGTCAAGAATTTATCGGGAAAACATCTAATCCCCTTCAACAATGCTGACCGTCACCGAAAATCAAATTACAAAAAAATGGATACAACAACGCCGTGTTCCCGCGTGGTCCCCCACCGCAGTACTAACGAGTCCCAACGACGCTTAACTTCCGAGTTCGGCAGGGATCGGGTGTATTGGTCGTGGTATGGTCGTATCCATCTTCCCTCTAGCTAATTTTGCACCTTCAGCCTCGGAAATACTGCGACCGCGAAAATAAAAACTGCCGTGTTGATTATGAAATAGATAAAATCGGCATCACAAGCCTGACGCAGGTAAAAAATCCACTCCATTTTTGCCGTAAGTAAATAGCACTCGTTATCCTCTGACAAAGCAAGCATCGACGAGCACGGAACGAAGAACGAAGAACGAAGAAGACACCAGCTGTGATAGTGAGGGGTAGGAGGAGGGGGCCCAGTCCATTCAGTAGAAAGTAAGAAACACGAAGTTCATAATTACTTGTAAGAGCTGCCTTTGAGTAGATACACATTCATGGTGAGGTAGGCAGAAGATAGTGTAGCATATTGGTGGAGAGTGCAAGAAATTATTGCTGATCCAATCAAGCAACTTGGAGACGTGAAAGATAATGACTAAGGAGAAGAAGAAGCAGCAGCATCCAGAGGAAAAAGAAGAAAAAAGCGGTTATTCTGGTCACTGCGACAGTGGTGGCAGCGGCAGCGATGATGATGATGATGATAACAAGAAGCTTCGCATTTTTATTGGTGAGGCACACCACCACCATTGCCAAAGGGGTACCCGTCGAGCAAGAAACCACCGCAAAATGACGGTAGGTAGGCGGCAATGAAGGAAAATAGAAAAGTGTAACAAAAAATTTGAATTGAGGGAAGATCAAAGGAGGGGGGTGAATAGCTGCAATACTAAGCGTTTGCTTCAAGTTCAAGTAAAGACCTCGATGAAAGTTGTTATCTGCCTCGTATCATATATATAGGATCCATCAGTATCAACGATCCAGACGAGCAAGGTACGTCTCTCGGACGTGAGCACAGAATACGACAGCAAACAGCAGGGCCCCACCAACGGAACAAGAGTGATAGAAGAGATGGCTAACGAAGGACAAGAACAAGAGGAGGAGCAACCCGGCCTGTTACTTAAATCAAAGTCTCGAGCACCCTCAAGAGTAGCTTCAAGGAGAGTTTCAGGCGCACCTTCCCCAGTGGCAAGACGTAACACAATACGGGACATTAAGATTAATGAGGGTCTCGACTCGTTCTCTTTCCCTGTTTTCTTTCGATTTTTCTGCTATCATTTTGTATTTCCGCTGTCGATTCCATTCGTCCTGATGCTGGAAGGCTGGGCCATGGCCTCCAACTTGTGTTTTATTCCAGCCTGGTCGGACAAGAAGAAGTTGGCCGTTTTTGTATCTCAATGTGTTCCCGCTATAGCTGGCTACGTGATGATTTCTCTGCATATTGAAAATGAAAACCCCCCTCATAGCATCTTCGTGGTATGATAAAATCTAGAATACGTCAGCATTGCATCTTCTCTAACCTTTAAAAGATCTCATCACGGAATTCGGCAGAAGTATCCTTACCATGCTGCATTTGACACGTTCACGTAGATCGTTCCCTTGGCGCTGTACGGTTGTCATAAGCTCATGGTAGCCCCCTCCTCGATTTCTTTCTTTGATAATGTTTATCTTTCACAATACTTTTATCATACTTAACATATCTTCATTACCCTCATCCACCATAGGTGGGAGCTAAGTATGGATCTTTGGAAGAAGAAACTATGCAGTGGTTGAGAAGCGAGGTAATCGAAAGAAAAATATTAGAGTCGATCGAGCTGCTGAGTTGGGTCAATTTGGACATCGCGGGGATCGATCACCAGTTGCGCTACACAGCGGAGAAGCGCGGAATAGAGTTCAAGGACATGTTTTTCCTGATCAATGAGGAGATATACAACGAGAGCATTGTCAAGGCAGAGTCTTCTTTGGTGCAGAACGTGATTAAGTTCTACGAGGAAAAGAAGGAGGGCCAGCAAGACAGATCCAAGAACGGAAAAAGCACCGGTCACGAGCTGCAGCAGCGCCACCACTACAAGCAAGATGAAAACCATCACCACATGGTTAAAGTAGCCATGCTGCCAATAGCCACCAAAACTGTAAGTTTTTCTATGCAGCGTGAGCTGACATACACACAAGAACGGTGGGTTCTTCGAGCATGTGCTTTGGTCCAAGGCCTTATTCCGATATGCCTTCAGTGGATCAAGAACGAGCTAGACGGCACGAGAAGCAGAAGCGTGGCGTCGTTCACCCAAGTAGGTATTGGTTTCTTCATGACGGTGTTCTTCTTCTATGTTGCACTACTCTTTGTGGATGTCGGTCGGCTGGACTACCAACGCAGGGCAAAGGTGATTCGCGCCGCAGGGGCCCTAATCGATTGCGAGACGCCATTTGACGCTGAAAAGATAGGAAGTTACTTATTTGTAGACCTTGCATGGCCAAAGAACGTGGCAGTGTGGCTAAATTTCCGTTGGCTCCTGCTTAATCTTGGCTCACAATTCCGCAACAGAATAAGACTGTACACTGGTCTTGTGTCTGCGTTCCTCATTGGGCTACTAATGTACATGATCATTGGTATATTTCTGGACAATATAAGCGAGATCGTAATCGGCACCACAGCAGGATTTCTATTATTTGTGGGAAGCTCATTAGCTAGATCGATCTGGTATGGGTCTGAGACAAATGAGCAGTATGGGCGTCAGGTCAAAATGACCAACTCTTCTCATGTTGTTCTGGTTTCTTCGACTCATCTGATTATTTTGATTTATTCAGGCTCGAAGGGTAACCAACATTCAATTTTCACTTCGAGAGCTTAAAGCGGAAATCCGCCAAAGCTCACGGTCCGCTTTCAAGAAGAAAATCATCGACGAAAGATTGAGTGCTGCGGATGATCTCATGGCATTAGCCGTAAAAATGCTTGAGCATGACTCTCGTTTAGAACCTATCACGGTCTTAGGATTTCGAGCTTCAAAAGAAATGTATACTACAATAGCGTTTGCCAGCGTTGGTGCGGTTCTGGGGATAATGCTGGAATTTTACATTAATGCAAACGGATAGATCGTCAAGTCTGGTTGTAGTTGAGGACTTAAAAACACCATACACAGTCCTATGTGTATATAAGAAATATGACTGCATTTTTACAACAAATACATCGTATACAAATTGCAAGTCACATTTGTGTAGCTCTTATATCGTCATCGATTAGATGCTAAATCGCTTAATTATTGCTGTCACGCCATGAAATGTTATGAAACCTAGCGAGCAAAAGTATCACAAACTATGCAAACCTCGCCGTACTTGCGTGCATGGCATCTCTAAATCTGTGCAAAAGTTCTCGGACACTGCATGTGCAACTTAGCACACAGCCTACTAGCTAGCTAGCCTACAGCCTACATCTCTATATGGATGGCAAATGCATGAAGGAAACCTTCACCGATCTCATTCTAGCATATTATTATTGCGTGATTGCGTGACAATGTTGTGAAAACATAATGCTGGATGCGTTGCTCACTAGCTAGCTCAGCATGTATTGCTAGATGGCACAACATATCTAGACATGCGTACGAGCTAGAATATGGTGTACTAGTGTAAGTAGAGCCATGTCATCATTGCCGATGCAAGCGCCCCACAGTCCATTTGTTTAATTCTACTTGTGCTATGCACAGCATGTGCAGGTGCCAATACAGTAGAACAGGCATCTTGCTCTGCTTGCAGCAGCATAGATCAACCCCCCGTGAATGAAATCGATTTCACAACGGTGCATGCACGTAGCTCAAGCATAGTCTAGATGTAACACATAGTCCAACAATTTAACATAAAAAAAAAAAAGACTTTTCACAAAATCTAATGTTTCATGGCAGTCGGAGGGATGATAACTATTTCAGGCCAAGTTTCATCATTCGCTCTAATTTACATTTTACGATTCAAAACGGGGATAAGATAATATTTTTTGCGGAACGGAACTATGTCTTCTAGAACTCCGAATTTGAGGATCCAACGAAAAGAGAAAAATGCTCATTTTTCAAGATCCAATAATATGGCCTGGATGATCTGCCGAAAATTTATGTCAGTAATGTTAGAAGAATCTAATCAATAGTTTCGTTAATTTTTGGACACCTACCGTCCACACGAACGTTCCAATGGAGTTGAAGAGAACATACATTGGTACTGGGCATGCAATCAACCGAACAATAGACCAAGGAACCTGAAGAAAATTTGCATCTGCGTGACTATTCTGCTGTGATTATGTTATTAACGCTGATTGGAATGTAGTTGCATACCCAGAATGCATACGATTGTACGAGTAGATCTCGGCATCCATTCCAATCCTGCCATAAGAATCAATTGTTGTACTAAGCGAAAATCAAGGTGCAATTTTAAAACTAGTAGACCTCCATAGTTGCTGGGATGGTTTGACTTTCAAACAAGCTCTTTGCTACCCAGAAAATTCCTGTGAGCTAATAATATTGAACGATGAGGATAGGCTTTAGATGCTATTCACATGAGTAATGCAAGCAGATCCAGTAGAAATTGTAGTAATTATTAAGATACCAAAGGCGTCAGGATAGTCCACTCCAGCAACAGATTTGCTACTGAGGTAAACTTCTTCTTATGAAGGCGGCCATACCTTTGCGCAGTGTTGTAAATAAATCAGTATCGGATGAAGGACAAGAGGGAACAGGTTGAACGACTTACCATACGACAGAGATTGGCGTCATTAGGAAGGTTGCAATGAGGGTAAATTTTAAAATGTCAATCGGATCAAGTTCCCCTATGGATAGGTGAATAGTCGATGTTATCTTATCATGAGACATAGTTGTAGCTATAATGTTAAACTGAGATACAGTAAAAGCACACTCTATATTATCAAATAAGGTGTCATTTTGAAAACCTGAATATACAAGCTGCTTTGTGAGAGTCCCCAGTAGACTAGTACACGGTGATGTTGGGTACAATACTCGTTATTATACTGTTGGCGACAACTACTGTGAGCGTGACAACATCAAATAAAATAAACTCACGTCAGGGTTGCAGCTTGAGCTCCATTCATTAGGAAAGGGTAGCGCACGAGCAAAGTCCTGCAATCATGAATTAAAAACAACACCTATAAATACGAACTCGATATTTGGGAATGTTTTGCCCGTCAATTGAGGAATCTGGACAATCTTCTTACGGATTACTTAAATTTCCCCAGAGTCGTCTTCTTTTTTTCCCTATTGACGAGAACGGGGTCCTTTAGCCTGTTCAAAAAAACAACGTGCATTGCTTGTCATGTGTGTGAATGTATTTACATGTCACATATCATCCGCGAAAGAAAATTCTGCATTTACTCTGTGAACTTTTTTTCAGGATCATCCTCACGAAGAGCCTTGCGTGCAGATCGGGTGATACGACGAGACATTGTGCTTGGGAAGTCAATCAGAACGGAAGTAGTAAAGGGGTACTGTCACAGCGGAGCGCGGTTGGACAAATTTTGCGGGAAACTCTTTTCATTCCCACATATGCCAAAACCAGGAATATGTGGTTGTCTCTGAGTAAAAGTATAGGTCAATCCTGTAGGAAGATTAAATTCTCAAAAATTATTTCTCAGCCCGTTTTGGGATGATAGAAATGGTATAAATTGCCTCCATTTTCCTTTACGGAAAGAATGATGATGAGGTTCCGGGAGCCGAGTTGTCGGAAGTGTTCACAGCCCTTCGTTTGCTGATTCTACTCTGAAGCAGTAATTTCCTCGATTCTAAGAAATTTGTTGTGTGTTCAATGATAAATGGAGACAATTCATGTTCGGAGAAAAAAAAATATGGACATAATAACTTTCTTAGCTCCGTAGCGGCTTGAAAAAGGCGGCTTACGGCCTTTCGAGGAGGGAAATGAATTTTGTTGCCTCTGAAGACTCTCAGAATTAATCTGCTGTTCGCCATTTAGTTCGAATATATTCCATATATTCTTCGAGAATGGGTAAATTACAGACAATTTTATCATCTTTAGAAATAAAAATAGTGCTATCACAGTTCAACATCGTTCTTAATTTGACTCTTATAATTCAAAGAAACTCTGGTTTTGTTCAAAGACATGCATATATCTGCGTCTCTTATAAAATTCATACTAAGATTTAGTAAAAGTCACCGTATCCGAGAAGAGTTGTTAGTTTGAAAGAAGACAAGACTAGCTCTCATGCTTTCAGTTCCGTCACCAAACTATTTCATTATTATATCTAAATCATATTATAATTTAGTATAACGACAACATTTTATTATTAGTTATGGATAGATTACACGGAGTCTATCATTCCATGGAATTTTGTCTTCAATCTTAATTAGCCCACCACGCATTGAGAAAGGCACAAACCAAAGTGAAGCAGGTCGCACATTGCCTTGAGCATTTTTCTCTCCTTGATTGGGGACTACAACATTTCTTACACTCACTCAAGAATACATATTTTTATGTTCTATTTGATACTGCACTGGGGTGAAGAAGGGGGAGGTCGTGGAGTCACGGATGCATTCAAAATACTGGAATTTTCTGGCCTCATAAAATTTTACTTCCAATTTAAATAAATTAAACTACTACTTTCTTTTCTTACGTTCATGCATTCTGTCTCAGGAAACAGTAATTTTGAACGAAGTATGAGTACAAATGGGCAAACGAAAACCAAAGTAAAGTTACATAGTCATCGGCGTAACATTCGAACTGACAAATGCTTATTTCAGGCATACGTACCTCCCCATCTGCGCAACAAGTAGGAAACATTATTATTTTTAAATTTTGGCTAGCTTTGATAATCTTCTTCGCAGGCAGAGACAAGAAAGTGCGAGTAGTGCTTCCGGAAAACCAAGCGAGGGAAGTAATGAGAAAGTGGTATGTGCAGATCGCTTTGTGTTGTGTGGAGTATCTGAAAGCGAATGATCTCTTTTATTAGAGCGGAGCATCCCAAGGGGGGAATAGTTCAAGTCGCGATGAGGGACGCAGCCGCGATGGAGGTCGATTTTCACGCCCTTCTTATGAAGATCGTGATGGAGGTCGAGGTGGCTATGATAGGGGCTACGGCGATCGAGGATATGGTGGAAGAGGTGACAGGAGAGGTTACGGAGACAGAGACAGAGGTTACGGAGACAGAGACAGAGGTTATGGAGGCGGTTCTCGAGGATACGGTGGGGGTAATAGATTCAACAGAGGAGGTGGAGGCGGCTCCAGAAGAGAGAGAGGGAAGCCAAATATGCAGAGAAATGAAAAGTTAGAGAAACAGTTGTTCGGAGACAAAAAAGGCGGGGCAGGCATCAACTTCAAAAAGTATGAAAACATCCCAGTAAATAAAACTGGAAATGATATTCCTAAGGGAATCGAAAGCTTTGACGATCTAAAGAAATTAGGAATCCATGAAGTCGTTGCAGGAAATATTGAGTTAGCAGGATACACCGTACCTACGCCTGTCCAAAAGCATTCTATTCCAACCGTCATGGAGGGAAGAGATATTATGTCGTGCGCACAGACAGGGTCTGGGAAAACTGCTGCTTTTTTGATCCCTACGATATCAAGGATGGTGAAAGAAGGGGTTCCACCAATTCCTAAATCAGAGGGCTACCGTCAAAGACAGTTTTACCCTGTCTCGTTGGTTCTTTCTCCAACACGAGAGCTTGCGACTCAAATTTACAAGGAAGCTGAAAAATTCTGCTACCGCACTGGTATTCGCCCTGTAGTTGTCTACGGTGGACAGAGAGCGCAAGAACAACTTCGAGAACTAGAGAGAGGTGTTGAGATTCTCGTCGCCACTCCGGGTCGTTTGAAGGACTTCATTGACAGGCGTAAGATCTCTTTGAGCATCACGCAGTATTTGACTTTTGACGAGGCAGATAGAATGCTGGATATGGGTTTCGAACCTCAAATCCGGTACATTGTTGAGGAATGCGACATGCCGGGCAAAGAGAAACGAATTACCTTGATGTTCTCCGCAACATTTCCAGACGAAATCCAGCGATTGGCAAGTGATTTTCTTGAGGATTACATTTTCTTAACGGTTGGACGTGTTGGATCCACGACCGATTTCATCACTCAAAAGGTGAGATACGCGACTGAACGTGAAAAGAGGGATTTACTTCAAGATATTCTTCCGACCTGTGACGGCCTTACCCTCATCTTCGTTGAGACGAAGAAGGGTGCTGATGAGCTTGATTGGTGGCTCAACGATGAATGCGGAATCCCGGCTACTTCAATCCACGGAGACCGAACGCAATATGAGCGTGAACAAGCTCTCGACGTTTTCAGGAGTGGACGATGCCCAGTTCTGGTGGCCACTGATGTTGCATCTCGTGGACTTGACATCAACAACGTCTTGCACGTCATTAACTATGATTTACCCAGCAATATCGATGACTACGTCCACCGTATTGGACGTACTGGGCGTTGTGGAAAGACAGGAACAGCTATCTCGTTTGTGAACGAGAAAAACAAGAACATATTGAGGGATCTGCGTGATATTCTTTCAGAAGCAAAGCAAGAGATCCCAGACTGGTTTGACAAGTTCGTATCATCGTCAAGCCGTTACGGAGGTGGAAGAAGAAGCGGTGGTCGCTTTGGAGGCAAAGATTACCGTCAGAGAGAAGGAGGATTTGGCCAGCGTTCAGACAGATGGCGTAATGGTGGAAGCGACCGACGAGGTGGTGGAGGCGGCGGTTATGATCGAGGGGATCGTGGATACGGTGGAGATCGCGGTTATGATCGAGGCGGATCCGATAGACGTGGGGGCGGAGGAGGAAGTTCAGGGGGTGGGTATAGCGATGCTTGGTAAGTCACATTGCTGGCCAGCGGGGGAGAGAGGACAATGAGGACCATGCCGAATGTCCCGCTTGGAAAAATAAAACATGGGAATATCCTCAACATAGATGAGATACTCTTACATTCCCTGAGTTATATATATTTATAATATGAATACATACACAATATCTCAATATAATATTTGTGTATCCATCTCATTACCTCCGTAATTTGCATAACGACTCTATCCTGTTTTTGGGATAAAATCTATACACCATTCTTTTGAAAATCTCGAAATGAATCAGATATGTAGTAATATATAGTTATTATTCTTTATGTAATCTTTAAATCTATTATGTTTGTGAGAATAAATGTAAGAAAGAACTGGAAAGCCAGAGGCAAGTAAATTTTATTGTTGGTAGAGAAGCGACAGGGTGAGAAATCAATCACTCGTTCGAGCTAGTTCGGGGGAAAATTCTATAAACACAACTTCCCAAAAAAAGTCTGAATTAGCTTAGAGTCGCTGTTCCATTTAACAGCTTTGAAAGAAAGTACATAATCAACCAAATTAGGAGATAATTCCTACTGTGTTTGAGCACCGACAAAATTATATAAATATCTTGACTTGCTCGCTAGGAGCGGGCCAAAGAGGCGATAAACCGCAATTAGAGCAGGGTCAAGAGCTGATTAATTACTAAGTGCTGCCCGTCCCTAAGGAGAATCAGCATTGTTCGATGTTGTTTCTGTCTTCATGGATATGGTAGTGGATGTGGTGTGAACCACAATCCAAATAAACACCAAACATTTACGTCTTAACAAATCTCGTCAACTGTCCAATATTCTCGTCATCAACAACTCAAACAAGCGCACAATGAAATGATAAAGTTACCATTCAACTGCTTCGTCAATTATCAAGCACGACACGCTAGATTTGGCCCTAAGAACCAAGTCGCCCCCCCTGTCGTGCGCCAGCGTCCACTCGAAGCGGAATGGCAGTCATCTTCAGTTGCCTTCGGCTTTCATTAATCTTGTATCTTACGAATTAACAACGCAAGCTAGCGATACATTACTCTCTCATGTACATAAATGCAAGCGAGCATGCGCATTGCATACTTATATTACATTGCTAGATTGTGCATACGCTCATTAAACCTGGGACATAGCACATGAATCTATCGAAGAGTCTGACACTATGCATAACACAGACGGATACATCCCTTGTTAAATTGTGATGCGCAGCTATCGATGCCGCCATGGACACTACTGCATCGTGAGAAGGATGCTGTAATGAAATTATCAAATCTTTTTCAATGTAGTCATCATCCCAATGTACGTAGCTGCTATGCAACAAAGCAGTACAGCAGCAGCTACGCGGCACTTAGGTTGTGCGTGTCTATTTGTCTCTTCTATTGTGCACGCCACGTACGCAGCTGCATCGTGAGGCAACGCAAATGAATGACAACACGATGTGACATACATGTGCACGCGCAATTATACAATGTGTAATGTTGTCCATCACACACAGCTAGTGCAACATGCTACCTAGCTAGCTAGCTAGCATGCCCGGCTGCGCCACCATGCGCACAGACACTGCAGAGCACACGATGTGCATGATGTAAATACACAAATACACACTACTAGACTATTGCATTTACTATATACGTATATACGCTACGTGTCTCATAGCAGCCTTTCCAGCTTTGCAGCTTTATTATTGCAGTCCGCCTACACTACTAGTACATTAATGGTGATGATAGATTTGTGCCGCATGTGCGCGATGGCGGCGATGCTGACTGCTCTACCGAGATCATCATGGATATGCTAGCGTACTTCCATGCAATCGAGATTCTCACAATCAAACTTTAAGGGCACGATATCCCTGCCGATATAACGCTAGTAATTTTAATGATCGCCAATTCACCGCTACGACGCATGCGAAAAAAGACATCTCTATTCATCATCCTCCAGCTGGCCTTTTGCAAAATTGCGGACCTTAAATAAATAAAAACAAGACGAACCATGGCTCATAAATCGGCTGAAATTTTTAGTTTGATTTCGATCGATTTTGTGCCGCATATTATTTGCTTTAATTTACCCTGTCCCAATACGCATATGTTTCATCCTTGGATTGGCATGCGTCGCGCCGGGATTGAAGCTCCTCTTGTAATGACATATCCTTCAAAGAAAATCAATGAAGGAAAATATATTTGTGAGAATTTGGTCATGAATTAACCGGCAAGGTCCGCACCTTACTAAAGAGAATGTGCATATTTTTATTAACCCATACACAAACGCGCGTTAGCGCTCGCATGTGCAAGCGCACACATACACCCGCACTCACGTACCATGAGATTATAAGAAGAATAATTGGTTGGGGGGGGAAATTAAACGAAAAGAGAAAAATCGGAGCATTGGCCGTCACCACCTGGTCAGTCCAATCTGAGAACGTTTTATAGACTGACAGCAGCATGAGACCTTTGAACTCATCGGAACAAGGTCCTTCGACAAATATCTTCGCTAAATCCTCTTCAAGCTGCTGGTCAACAACCATCTTCAAGCCCATCTGACCAAGGTAATCTTGTTACACATTTTCTATATTCTTGATGATTTCGTGTGGACGCATGTGATCAATAACAACCCGGGTTTCCTCCTGTGTCTCTTTGCACTTAGCCAAAACTTTGTCAAGGTCGAACCTGACGCCATTCTTATGCATAAATTTAACGATTTGCGAGCAGCTTGCGCTTTTTCCTAAATGAAATAATATAACAGTAGCAGCAGTTAGGAAACTGATGATGAGAAAATTAGGGATTAACTTATCAGAGAATCAAACCGTGTGTTATTAGGTAGGTTCGCTCTATATCTACACCCATTATTCTTATACTCTCTGGGAGAACGATCGAAGAATAGACACAGGTTGAGCGGAGCATTCATAAACTGTTGGCAGGGTAATTCTGAACACTGATAATCGTATACCCGGGAAAACAAAAGGCTTCGTTTTGTGCATCGGTGACGATGATGGTGTTTTTGATGGCGACGCCTTGTACAACGCCAGGATTGGGTAGAACTCCTCTACTTCAGATGGGAAGAAACCCTGATATCAATTAGGACAACAGCTGAAACAGAAGGAACTTGATTCTTTCACTTACTCTACTATCATCACTACTGCTGCTGCTGCTACTGCTACTGCTGCTGCTTCTTTGGATACTAGCACCCACCGTTTTATAGTTCTTGTCTCCATCCATGATGCCGATCGTGATGTGACTCTCATCCTCGAATACCTTCACGATGGAAATGTATTATGCGATGTGTAATATCACAGAAATAACGTTTTGGTCCTTTCAAGATGTGAAACGCTAGGCCGAGAACTTACTTTTACATATGGGAAATTCACGGAAAATTTCGCGGAGATTGTTTTCCGCTGCATCTCTGAAATAAGCACACACGCTCTCTTCTATTCACTGTGAGCTCATGAACTATATCTTATTAATGAATACCTTCGCCAGCTGGTTTATCACTGGCATGAGCTTTGTGCATGTCTGACATTCCTTCGTGAAGGAGTACAGAAACACGTCCTCTAACAAAATATATAAAAAAAATTTAAAATGCACGGTTGCTCATGCGTATATGGGACGGTGGGTATTGGGGCGAAATAGTAGCATCTCATTACGAAGGTTTATCATTCTTGAGTGCGATGCAAAACCTGTCGGAGATAGACATATTTCCTCCAAAGTATCTGCAACCACCCGCGTCAACCTACTCGTACGACAGCAGTAGCTTGTCCGTGAGACCATCGCATAACTTTAGATAATAATCAAGAAAGAAAAGAGTTTACCCTGGGTTTGAAGGCATCGCATATTTCGATTCTGATATCTGAAATGCAAAAAGGGAGTACAGCATGATTGTGCACACAGTACATGAGGTTCAAAGGTTAATGGGATAACTGCGTTCATGCTCACGAGTTCAAATGTTCGCAGCCGATAACGTCAACCATGCATGTACCATATGAATATAAACAAGATCAAAGATGCGAAACCTCTTCCTCCCCTGCTTTGGCGACTTGGCTGTGACTTTGTAGAAGGAATGTGGAAGCGACTGCGACAGTGGCTGCGGTGGCCGCAGCCACTGTAGCGGTGCTTGAACTCCTAGCGACTGATTTGCGCAGGTAGTAGTACCGCAAGCTGCTATAACTTCGGATCTGCTGAGTAAGGATTTTCGCTATTCAGTCAAAGAGCTCATATATTAGTAAGTCTAGGCATTCACTGGTCAAAAACCTTGGCCATAGCCCGGAACAGCCGCGTTCCTCCCTGCATTTTGTTTCCACGAGAATCGTCTTCTGGGTAGGGGGCGTTCGTGGATGGATGGGATGATCTTTGCTGCGACATGTTTTGACTCTTTGACGTCGTAGAAAAATGCCATGCACTAACATCTATTTAATTGGGGGGGAAAAAAACCCTGTCAGAAGCATGTGCGCTGTGGAGTTTTCTGCCCAGCACCACTTGCAATTCTTTGTACATGTGTTTCTGAATCTGACCCATCTTGTAATATTGTTGGGAGAGTTTTGATGTTTTCCGGATATTTTTCTGCCTGACGTCGGAGTTTTCAATCTTCGATATTTAGCCTCCATGCCAGAATCGAAGTGATATCAGCATGGCGACAAGGCAATTTCGTGTCGCAGTGATAAAACGGGGTTCAAACTGATCAAGACGTTGAGGAAAAGGAGAGCACCATCAAATCGTGACCCCTCCCCTTCGGAACGAAGCGAACGAAATGCAGCGTGTTCCCCGGATGGATACAACTCTCTTCACAGGACCATCCTCCCCGTCTCTCACTTATTTCCCTTCATCCTTTGCATTGGCCTCCTCCTCGAAACTCGGGATGGCGGCGGGCATTGATAAGATGCGGTGGAGAAAAGATCAATGTTGTAAAATACTATCGGCGAGGATGAAGCCTTCTACAAGATTTTTCAAAAACAATGAGAGCGTAAAACAGCATTCTTCTTGGCGAAGAAGATTAACAAAGGAACTAGCTGGCAAGAAGACGCATGTCTCTACAGCATCCATGCGACTCACTTTTGAGAACCACCATGCAGAAATAATAAGGTCCACGCAAAAAAAAAGATGGCTCGTATCATTGTGGGCGTTGTCGGCTGTTCCATTGTTCCTTTCATTATACATGCTGCTACCATCTCCCGCAGAGGCTTTGCATCTAGTTCTTCCTGGGAAAGAGGTCGGTTTACCGCAACACATGAACTATTTTGTAAATGCGTTCATTATCAGCATTATCTTCATAATCATTATAATTATTATTATCAAAATTATTTTTTCCAGGAGGATTGTTTGCAAGATGCATACAACTTCTTTGACAATATGCGAACCCCAGCAGCAGTCTTAGCAGGGGCAGCACTAGGTATGTTTCCTACGATAGCTAATGAAGGTTATTTGATAAGCTATGCTAGCCCTACTTTTACAACACTTACCTTTGGTATACGACACGGATGACGACAACAACAACAAATGAGACTATTTCAATGGACTTTGAATCGGCTGCTTGTGGTGTACTTACGGCCATGCAATTCTAGTATATTCGAATCTGAATAAAGTGTGGGCATGACAATTATCAAGGCCAGCTTTTCGGTCCTCTCGGCGACGTCTTTGACGCTACTCACAAAAACAGAGTCTTAGCAGCACGGTCAACACACCCCTACACCATCTTAAGCATACCTAGTAGCAGCGATAGGAGGTTCACTTGAGAGCGGTAGTGATTATATACATAGCATTGGTGATGAAAAAGAGTATGGTACATGTACAGACTGAGGATTCTCTACGCCACGCTGATGCTCACTACTGGTTTTGTGAAATTGTTGCTATCATAATGACCATCAACATGTACATATAGAATACATATTATGTATATAATATATATATATATATATATATATATATATATATTGCTGCATATTTACCAATGTAGAGTTTTGCGTAATTCTCGTGATTTCCTCTTATACACATCCCGTTTGTTGATTCTGTCTGTCGACAACATGACGGCACTGTAGTCATTGATATCCTCCTCCTCCTCCTCCTCCTCCTCCTCCTCCTCATATGTTGTTCAACGAATAAATGAGGAACAACTGTTGCCATCAGGAGCCATGCAGCTTCTTGTTGTATTTTCCTCTACAGCAGCTATAACAAGGTGGTGAAGTCGTTGAGAAGAAGAAGAAGAAGATGATGATGATGATGATGATGATGATGTGCTATGAGACGACAATGTGAAGAGAAGTAGGTGAAAGATCTTCCAAAATGAGATGACTTAACAATACATTTGATCTTGTGTACCTTCTCTCTCTCTCTCTCTCTCTCTCTCTCTCTCTCTCTCTCGTAATCTTGCACATATGAATAATTTGTGACCTATATCATTTCTTAGTACATATGATTATTGTGTGGATGGTAGTGCATTCTAAATGCTAGTAGTAGTCCATCTAGTGCATGTGTGTGTATGTGTGTGTAGAGCCATCCTCTTCCTCAAAGTATTCTTGCTATTTATGAACACTTTCTTCTTCTTCTTCTTCTTCTTCTGCTTCTTCCTCTTCTTTTTTAAGATTGATGGGAGGAGGTTTAAATCCAATGGCGCCATCTCCTGTAAGATAGAAACCCAAGGCTCTTACAGACATACTCTACCTTATTCACCAACATAATGGGATAATACGATGCTTTTGCAGGCTGAATTCTTGATGCGAGAATTTGAATTTGAGTACGTGGGACTTAGAATGCAATTTCTCACGGGCGTAATAACCTACTGCGGAGGTTTCTTCTTCTTCTTCTTTTTCTTGCTAAATCACTTTCTACTGTTGATGCTGTGCTTCCATTCCCTCAGTCTCTTTTTCTGTGGTGATTGATGGCGGTGCACTAACTTCATAATTCTCCCTCCTCCCCCCTCCATCCCTTTTCTCTCTTCTCTCTCTCTCTCTCTCTCCCTCCCTCTCTCTGTATGTATGTTATAAGGACTGGCAATGAAGGTATGGGCTACATTTCACAGGATTGCGCCAAATCTCGCACTCGGGGGTAGTGATGATAATGTTAGGAGGAATAGGAGAATAATAACGTGGTGAGTGTGGGAGAATACTGAAGGGAATAACGACAGGATTTGGTTGAATCTAGTTGACGGAAGATCAGTAGTTTTTACAGCTAGATTCTGGAGTGTTAAGTCCGTGCGATTGATTCCTCGCTGCTTCTTGAACAATAATATGGAACGTAGGAGCCATGTTGCTGCTGTCAACCTCTTTTGAGATGGTAGCTTACTTCGATCGCACGCTCATTTACTACGACGACTACTGGGGAATGGTAATGCACGAATGGAGAACAAAACTTGTTGCGTCATTGCACACATACACACAAACACACACGCGCGCGCGCGCGCTCGCACACATAAATAGATGATGTACACATAAATGAAATTACATTGTTCTATCACAAATCAGGCTCGGCGGTTCTTTGCGTTCTATTTCTCATCAGGTTTAAGCTGATTCCTTATATTATTAATGCTAGCTGTAAACATCTGCTGCTATCACCCCTCGCTTTAGTAAAGGCTCTCGGATATTGAACTTATATCCCTCACCACTGTAAGATCGTTTTCACTCGCTGTCCGGAACGATGAGCTTTGTTCTTGGAGTGTTTGGCCTTGTTAGGCTGCTTCGTGGGTAGGTTTCTGCACATGTTTACAAAAATGATATGAATATATATATATATATATATATATATATATATATATATATGTATGTATAAATATATAAATGTGTGTGTGTGTGTATGTGTGTGTGTTTGCTCGTAAAATTTACTGTCTATCCTTCGAGATTGATTTGGCCCGGGACGGAAGCCCTTTTGCATGCCGACGAAGAGCTAGTACATTCTGATGATGGTGGTGGCAAAGAAGAAATGCCAAATGATGAATGGTAATTGTTGGTTCTTTTGATGAAACATCTGCGATATCAACAATTGCTTGTGCTATGCTACATGGCATGCATGTACACAGCATATGTGTGCATAAGCTAGCCAGATTAAGCAAAAATCACACAACCGTCATGTGTGCTCATCATGCGGATTCGATTTTCTTGCTGTCTGAGTACAAATGGATCGCATCGCATGTTCACATTCAATGTTCCCATTCCATCTGCAGCTGCACACAATCAGCGCATGTCCAACTCGATCACACATTTGCACGCAACTCTCTCTAGCTCTGCTGCAACGGCGGGTCATGCTTGATTGGTGCGTGTAGCAACACTTAGCACGGAGGGTGCTATAGGGTGCCGCATCCATTGCGCACATGCTAGCATGACTTGTCATGCGTACATTGACACAACGTGTATGTGTGATATGCACATCTATAAAAATATACAACACATCTATGTCTAGCTATATTGACATCGTAACAGAACTAGAGAAACAAACAAGTACAATTTAAACGCTGTACGTAGCTGCAGCTTTACACAGCCACTTAGGATGACATTTGGAGCCAAATTTAACATGTTCATTACATCCGTCTCACATCTTTGAAATCTGTATGTTTGCACAAGTTAATTTGTCTGCCGGGTACATCTAGACATGTTCTAGCACCATTCAGCACTGGCTAGCGTTATGCTATTGCACCGTGTACAGGATGCGCACATGGTCTAAGTGCTGCCGCATGTCTAGATGTGTACATGCAGCGCCTGGACACGCATTCTAACATGTTCAGCTATGTTCAATAATCAAATTTACACGTTTCATCTTCACTGACAATAAACTGTGACAAAATTTCATTTTTCTCCTCTCTACTCGAGGTTCTTTTTGCTGCTTGTGACAAGTAGACACAAACGCACTAACAAAGAAACACAAGCATCACTACCTCTACGCCCCATTACTGTTTTCCTTTCCGCTTCGAACCATTACTATTGCGAGAATTCAGCTTCAATTCCCACATGGAACACTCTTCCAGGACGTAATCTGTTAGATGTTAACAACGACATTGAGAACCAAGCAGGTTGCCTTGGCACTTATTGCAAAATGCATTTCATAAGCAGGGCATGTGACCTGGATGATGTTGAGAATGTGGGACTACTTTAAATGAGAACCCAGCGTCTTCACACAACTCCCGAAACTTCACTCTGCGCACACATTCGGTAAACGTTACTCAGAAGAATCTGTGCGAAAAGCACCACCCAAGTGGGATATTTTGTGTCGGGATGTCTCGTATTTATACTACCTTGGATCTAGGACATGGTTGACTCGATGGTCGTAGCATATCAGAATCGTGCTATCACTACCTGACACCCTAATCAATTGGAGAGAAGAGAAACATAGGCGCAGGGCATTCACGGTAAAACAAAAAACGATGACGGCGAAATGACGATCTGTATACTACTTACTCTAGCAATGCGTCCACTAATGGTTGCATCGGATACAGCTTTGGAACCTGATTATGAGCGGTTAGATGGAAGCAGGAAGTAATAGCGTCGATGGTATTAGAGTGAGCGCTTGTGAGCAGAGCTGCCTTTCTTACTATGCAGTCCGCAACGAGAATAATATCAAACGGTGCTCTAAGTTTTGACGAGGACGTCTTATCTCCCTTTCAATACCAGATTATATCGAAATTGTAAAGAGATTCAATGGTGCGGTAGCCGTGGAACAGATTATTTTCAGATAATGGGCAGCAAGAATATACATAGCAGTCTCAGTAGCCACCAAAACAAATACACACACACACAAACACACACACACACACACACATACATGTTTCATATTATGTTATCTATTTCATCATAATTCGGGTGAAAGTAGTATCCTATTACCCAGTCATATTCAGCAACACTGACACGTTTCTGGATGCTCTTATCTCCAACCTAACAAACCACAAATTGATTGTGTGGTTCACGCTACCAAGATCATTATTTTCCGCTGCGCTTCCTCATTCACCTCTTTGGCGCAGCTGGCCACGTTTTCTCGTGCTATGTGCAATACTTGCTTCTGGTCTGAACCAGAGATTGAGATAAGAAGAAAATATAGAAGAAGAAAATAAAGAAGAAGAAGAAGGAGAAGAAAATCGCTAACTTTAAAAAACGATAACAATGGTGGTGTACGATAACCCGTAAGTACGACACGATCAGCCCCAAGCACAGCTGCTGCTAAGCCGACAATGCCTGTTCCTGGACAAAGTAAGAAGAATGAACAACCAAGGCTGTAAACTACGAGGTTGACAGTTATCACCATCAACACACCACTGCCCGTAGTAACATCATTAATATCGCTAATATACTTGCTAGGTTTTGGCCAGGAGAGAAATGAATATTCATAATAATCAGGTGACGAAAGGACCTGATCCAAGATCGATCACAGATTTCCCCTGCAGGCCACTTTCTTTGTACCGGTGCTCGATAAATTTCATCAAGACCTAGGCACACAGAGAGAAGAAATGGTAGCGCAATAAGACGACGGCTACAACGGCACTTGTCCGTGTGTTACTGGGTTATTTTGAAATGGTTGCATCACGTATGTACCTGTCCGCCATCCCAAACAGTACTCCCTGTACCTAGACCTAGGAGGGGGACATAGAAGGAGATAGAACGAGGAGGAGGTGGAGGAGGAGGAGGAGGAGCAAACTAACATGTCAGTTTATCTGTCGGACCAAAGGTGTGGAGAAAGAAATGTTTCTTAGGTAGGAGGTAGTACTAGCACCTTTCATCTCCCCACAAGGAGTCTGGAGAACGCGAAAGCTTTTGCCCAGGACTTCGGCGGGATAGTATTCCTCATTGGTATATCTCCCTCGCCAAGAGAGGGCTTTCATTCGGTTTTGCAGCTTACTCGAAACGTTTCCCTTCCATGCCTTCACTGTTTATTTAGGGAGAGTCAGATTATGCTGTTAGCACTTCAAAGGGAGAGCCAAAATTTGAGGAAGTTCACCTGACAATCGTTTTTTTGTCATCGAATGGGCAGTTTTAGACTCTACTCGCTCCTCAGAAACTGAGAGGAAACATGATGATGGTGGTGGGGGCAACGAGGCATTTATCTCTGGAACCGATTTGGCTCCAACTTCCATATTTGTGACAAATGAGAAGCTGAAGCACAAACAAAATGGCAATTCAATGCAACAGGTTGAAAACACTTGGCATTTCGCATCTGCGACATCGGATCATTCGGCCAACCAGCGGGCGGAAATGCACCGGTTTGAGCCTTTAATGTTTACGACATGCACAGAAAGTATTTTGAGGCAGAAATCAACGGCGAATCGCCTCTTGCCGGGAAAATCTCTTCCTTCCTCAAAAGCTTGCACCCCCCACTAACTCGCAGCTGTTGAAATCACAGTCAAAACAAGAATCAAGAAGAAGTCAACATGCAAGCTCCAGAGGGCACGGCTACGCACACCATGGAAGGCGATGAAACTCAGAAAAAGACTAAAAATCAAAGCATTATGCTTCGTGCAAAAAAGTTTATTGCATCACAAACGGTCCGCGTAATCAAATGTATGTCTATTGAACGAATCTGATCCAAATTTCTTCATAGTCGAGGACAAAATATGGGAAGAAACTAATTAACACCTTCATTGGTACATTCTAAGTAGCTTGTAGTGTTTTCCCCCAAGCAATCTCACTTTCGAAAATTAGGTGAGGAAAGTGAAAATGTCGCGAAGATTCTGACAACAATCATTACCGAATTGAAAGATGAGAAGACAGGTTGAAATCTTCTTTGTATAGTCAGTTTTACACTAGTTAATCCTCTCATCATCTTGAAACTGTATCGGTGATAGCTACTGAAGCACGAGACAACCTTTATCGACTGGCTACAAAATTTAACATTTTGGTACGTCTAATTTGAGTTATTTAATGTAAAAAGGCCTCTCACTTGAACTTATTTGGTTTCAATACCCAATGATTACTATGTGTTAGATCGAAGAGAAGGAACTCACATGGGAGCATACAGCACATGCAGAATCTCCTCTGAACAACTTCGCTGTTCAGATTCTCAGTGCTCTATCGACTCAGAAGAACGATGCTAAACGAGATAGTGATGAGAAGCAAGGATTTAGTGGGCCTCGAATTCACTCACCAAACATAAAAGTGCTCCGGAGTAACATTGAAAGGGTAATTTTCATGCTAGAAGCGATTTTTCTTCACTTATTTTTTGTATTTGCAGATACGCGTTATGATAGTTGAGATTGCTCGGGGGCACATCACTGACAAAAACTTGAAAGTCCTGGATGAGCTATTTGACATTTATGGGTTAGAAGTAATTGCAACTTATTTAAAAAATGCGTAACATTAAAGTTGATTAGAAATGAAGAGGTTTTGGACAGTCTTCTCAAAAAGCCCGAGTACGAAGATCATAAAAAGGTGATATCACATAACATTTGATGGCATTAACATTGCCAGTATTGATGAGTTACTTTGTAATCAATTTGTTTAGAACCTCTACAAAAATCTGTCTGCCATACTGCCAGAGCAAACGCAGATATTGAAAAAATTGGTAGCCAAAACCAAGTTATTTGTAAAAGTTGGGTCATCTTTTATTATACATGCATGGGTATACTCAGAGGGACTTAGCAAAGCCAATTCCCTGTCGTGTTCCAGGGTGCCCATGTTTTGCAGTCTCGCATCAAGGACAGGTGTGGAAAATAGGTCATCCCTCCCGCATCAAAGAGTGTGATGAAAGCTTTCTTTTTGTTACAGTTCCTCCTCTCTGGACTTTGTGCATTTCACCACTTCATGCTTTTTAAGGTTAATATGAGGAACATCGCCCTTATTATTCGAGTGAAATCTGTATTTCGCCATTTGTATCAGGATGTAATTGAGAAGCCTCAGTTTAAAAAATATATGAGCACCGGAAGTAAGTACTAAGTACTAATTGCTTCACCATAACTGCATGAACGCACGCTAAGATGTGCGCACAAAATCCGAACACACACCCACACACACACACACACACACACACACACACACACGTTTCATGATTGTATTTACTATATTTCAGTATCAACCAATCACATTCAATCTTCTCATCCATCGTATTGTTAGTGTCCTCTGCTCGATCATATTATTATCAATATCTTTGCGCAAAGGAGAAGGAGATAAAGGCGAAGCATGGGTAGCTTGATCGATTATTTAGAGCTATGATCGAGCGTGTGTAAGATAGCTATGATTGAGCAGTGTGATATGCATAACAGAGACTTGTTGAATGGGGCTCGTCCAGTCTCTCTCTTTCATTTTTTCCGTGCTATAGAAGGCTACAAAGAAATCGAGAGGAGACACCGGAGGAAGAAGGGTTCCAAAATTAACTCAAGAATAAGTTCAATGTTCAGTACCTGTCGGCCTAAAATTTAAAATCATGTATGAACAGTGGATGTCATCATCTCGAAGTACCTGCGAGTCAAAAATACCACTAATTTTATCCATGTAGATGAAAGCAAAATCGAAGCGGTAATAACATCGGTTACTTGCAATGAATTAGCCCTTAAAATTAAAAAAAAATCCTTTCATAGCTTCTAAAGGTGTTGAAGGACTTAGATGATGCGGACCCCGTGGATGCCAAACTTGCTGGGACAAGGTATTTCTTTCACTCTGATAGCGCACCGAGTGGAAACCTTAATTAAATCTGTAATATCAGATACGCCGAGAAGGCAATTTTTAACGTTCCTTCTAAGGAAATATTCGATGACATTGAAAAGCAGGTGGATCCCTCCTGTTCATTGTTCATTGTCCTGTTATTCAGCAACCAGAATTCATTGTTTTTCTACATCTACAGGTCTGGAAGACAATGGAGACCATATTTGATCAGAGTTACTTGAAATCTGGAGTGCATCGGCTCTATCTAGCTACAATCAAGCTGCCTCCTTATCACTGGAAGAAAGCTCAGAAAATATATGAGGAGGTAACAAAGATTCGAAGCATGTATCTATGATGTTTGGTGCATGTCGACCTTTGTTCATGCTTGTGTTTCCAATAGAAAACCGAACAAGGAGTTCTGGAGAAAGAGACCCAGGTCGCCTCGAAAGTGAAGATGTACGTAACTAGTTGAGCTTTCCAGCGACAAGCGGTAGCTGCATTGAACATTTCATGCGACTTTTCATGCTGTCAGCTAAGATTTACGCAAATTAAAAAAAGAACAGGTTGTGTGTTCATGTGAAGACTTTGTTGAAATAGCAAAATCATGTGGGTGCATGAAGATGACAAATCGCTAGAATCGTGCAGTGTCGCGCATGCAACGCACTTCTTCTTGGCCAATTTTTCGAAATTTGCCGGGAACATTGGGTGTCCAAGCTGTTGAGGGATGCACCGCACTAGCGAGCTAGCGCACCTCCGTTCAATCTCGAGATCTCACGAAACGAGAACCGACACGTGCGTGCCAGGTGCTGGCGCTAGTGGCGGTTGCTAGGTTGCATGCGTCGTCCAATCGACAAGTCTAGAAGAGAAGTTGCATGGAGCGTTGCATGTTTGTTGCGCCATCAATCGATCGAGCGTCCGCACGTTTCATCGTTGAAGTCTGCATTGCACGTCGCAGTGCGCACACACCACGCCAGCACGATGGACCTTGAACTTCACGTTGTTGCTGGCTGTCAACTGCACACACAAAGCTGGCAAAAGCCACGCTGGCACGTGGGAGACAAGACGATCGAACACAGAACCAGCTGGCCAGTGAGACAACCCAGCTACCAGCAAGCGTTTGCGTGCAACAATGCCTGTCAGCAAAAACCTTTGCGAGAACTTGTCAGTGTCCTCGTTGTGCTGGTCTCGCCGCAACAGCGAGCAAAGTTCACTCACCACGGAACAAGTCGAACACGCACTCAACGATCGAAACCTCGTCCCCTGACAACCTCCCTTGAAGGCGTCATTTCGAGTTGTTCCCCCAGCGTCAAAACTCGATTTCTCTCCGCTGGATGCTTCTGAGAGATGAAAGAACAGACTTTGCTCTAGAACTAGCACCTGAGGAACAATGAACAATGAACAATGAACAACAAATGAAGCATTGAGGAGCACAGTAGCCTTGCAAGAGACTCACGACTCACTAGGACTTCATCCTCATCAACTTCCGCAGTAGGGAGACTTGGGAATTCATCTTAGTCAAAATATCATACCGAACACATCTAGAAGAGTTTTGAAATAATGCTCCTCACATAACATAATTTTTATTAAGATGTTTCCTCGATTACTTTTTATCTGTACCGTGTGCGCAGTGCTCAGCCCTCCCGAGGAAGAAAGAAAACAATGGCGTACGCGTTTGTGTTAAGGGAGCAGTACAAAGGGAGGTGGAAGAAGGAGGTAGCAATGTTACAAATTCGAGGAAACTGTTATCGAAAAAGTCTATTTATGCCTTGAATGTGTTATATACGCTGCTCCATCCCTTCCGGCCACGCGTGAAGAAAAAGTATATGGTAATGATGTTGTTTTCAGGAGACGAGACACTTTTGCAAAATATGCAACTGTTGGATGTCAATGGCACCCTCAGCGGTAAGTGTATCGAAAGAACTGAACATTTTCGAGGGAGACACCAAGGGGGAGAGGGTTTGAAAAAGAGATTGTTGGGGTTCGATAGAATAACCTATGAGAAAAGCTCGCAGTAACATCGAGGATTCTCTGTTATGTCTAAAGACAGAAGGGAGCCGATATTAATATGGTGGGCATGGCTTTTCCTTCTTATTCTCTTAGATTCGGAAGCACGAGCAAGGAGAGCAGCACCAGCGCAAGAAAAAATTGATGTTCTACCAAATGCGGAAGGTACAGAAAGTGGGTCATCACTGATGTCCCCGTCTTCATTCTACCACACTCGCCTCGCTCATACCGAATTTGGATTTTCCCAGGATAGGACCGACAAACAGAGGAAGGACCAAGAGCTAGCCAAAGAAATGGAGAAGATTGAAGCGGTACAAAACACTGAGAGAGGGAGTTGCTATTATTTCTTTTTTGTTTCTGATATCAACCTAAAGCGCACAGCTGACTGACTGCTTAAAAATAACTAAAGGCTGCAAGGGCTGCTTACGGGCGCGACATCTCCGCGGGATTAGCTGGGACTCCGGGAGCGGCGGCATCATCCTCATCCTCATCGTTTGTTGGTGGAGGAGGTGGGGGGGGAGGAGGAGGAGGAGGATATGGGAACGGGGGGGAGGAAGGACGGACTACAGTAGTCAGAGGAGCTGACGGTAAAGTTCAAGCTTTCCGAGAGTATCGTCCCCCTGAGCAGGATGATGAAGAACCAAAGGTAACCTCACTGGAAGAACTATCATAAAGTGGTCTTATAGCATTACGATAGTTCCAGAAATAATAAAAATAATATTAAATGATGATGATGGTGACCACCTACATCCGAGGATGATAAAGCACACACACACACACACACACACAGAGAGAGAGAGAGAGAGGGGGGGGTGGTGGGGGGGGGGGGGGGATGGGAGAAAGAGGGATCAATACGCAACATAATAACATTATACTATTTTTTCCATCAACACCAGGAACTTGCTCCAGGGGAAGCTTCACAGAATCTTGTTGCTTTCTACAATAAGAAATATGGACATGGTGATGATGACGACAAGTCCGGCAAACGTAAAGAAATCATAGCGAAGAAACTACAATTACTCTCTCTCTCTCTCTCTCTCTCTCTCTCTCTCTCTCAACAGATACACCCACGAATGGCTGACACGTTTTCTTTTTCTTTGTTACTTTCCTGCCGCTGTATCTTCGTCATCATCTCCTTACTTTGTTCTTTTCTCTCTTTTTTTTCAAAGTGGCCGACAGAAGGCGCGAGGCATTTAAGCCGCTTAAAGTGGGAACCAACGGTAACAACAACAACAACAACAACAACAATAGAAGGGAGGAGAGGACTAAACGAAAATTTTGGATGATGAGGAGAAAACAGTGGTGTAATAAGGATGAGTCTCCCAGAATCTTGAAAACCTTTAGACATTCACATGGAATCACATACTATGTGCACTCGTTCGCCCTCCTCCTCCTCGTCTCCTTTTCAGGCTGGGCAATGTACTCTGAGGACAAGAAGTATTACAGAGCCGTGATTATCAAAGTCGCACGCAAGAAGAAGAAGGTGGTGAGCAGAGATGCATAATTGGTGCGGAATAACTTAAAATGAATCATCCCATTTTTGTTCTGTATGATTATGTCTGGGCGAGCTTTGGATGAATCACTTGACAATGACAATGTTTTGCCATTATAGGACGAGGAGAGTAGTAGTTCAACAGCGAGCCGTGCGGAGGAGGACCCGAACGAGTAAACATATACCCACTACTACTACTACTTCAACTACTACTATTACTAATACGATCGATCATTTTCGATCCTATTTTCGGATTCTCATCATCGTTACTGTGACTATCAGGTACACTGTGCGGTATACAGACTACGGTAATGAGGAAGTACGGGACCGCGATGACTTCACAACCGAGGTGCTGATACATCAGCTAAGTCATTGACACCATGATCATCATATCATCATCATCCTCATCCTCATCCTCATGGTTGAAAACAACACCGATCACCACTCGTGGATAGTTTTACAACAAGAATGAGAACAATGCGCTCATTCTGTACCAATTGGCTTATGGATCGAATCTAGGAGCCTGCACTTTGGATGAAGCCGCCATCGAAAGAAGAGGCCGTTGCGGTGCAGCAGCAGCAGCAGCAGCAGCAGCAGCATCAACAGGTGGGATGACAGCAAATTAATGAAATCGTGATGGATCTTATCCTTCCTATTAGGATGTGTATGTTCCAACCTGGTCTCTTGCTGCTGTCATCATGCAGTTTTCGTTAATTGTTGCATTATGTTTTCTCTCCTCCTTCTCCTCCCCGTCCCCTACCCCCCTCTCTCGCCCTCCTCCTCCTCTCCCTCCTCTCTTTATATGAAGGATGGTGGTGGTGATCAAGCTGGGGGCAAAAGTGAAGCTGGCCAGTGGTCCAGTGTCAAATCAGGCGAAGTAGTCATTATCAATTAGCTAGGAAAACGGGAAGAGAGAGAAAGGAAAGGGGGGAGAACAAAAATTGGATGTGAGTTCTTGAATCGTATACATTGCTGCTTACAATTTCCCCTCAAATCTATATTCTCTCCTGATCTTCACTCCTGCTGCGCGCCGCAACAACAAAAGGGGGTATGGGCGGAGAATGCCAGAAAGCTCAAACAACGTGAAAAAGAGAAGAAGAAGAGAAAGGTTCAAGATGATGACAGGATTAACATATATGGAACAAAGAGCGTCTTCAGCAACTCTCTCTCTCTCTCTCTCTCTCTCTCTCTCTCTCGCGTCCCTTCCTCATCCCTTATCTGATCTTGCGCTTTCTTAGCGAAAGAAGGCATTATTCAACCGTTACTAACTATCGCCATTTCCTCAATCAATCAATCAATCAATCAATCAGTTGGGCGGTGGACTAGGGACAATCAATCGGGCGGACAAGTACAGCGGCGGGTCAAAGTTTCTGGGTTTTAGCTCCCGATTCAAGGACGTAGATGTAATTACAACAACAACAATAAAAATAAGCAGCAGAACCAACATCGTGATCAACATGAACAGACATCATTCTAAGAATTAGGGCTGCTGTACGAAAGAAGCACACATAAATAACTATTTCCAATTTTCCAATTATGTATCATATCATGAAAACCCTGATTCGATGCTGTTTCGGCCTCTTTCTGCTGACACTATGCTCGCTCTCTCTAACTCTCTCTAACTCTCTCTCTCTGTCTTCCTCTCCGTGTGCATGTGCGTGATCCCTCTCTCAACATATTCACGCGTTACTATTTAACGTGATCCCTCTCTCAACATATTCACGCGTTACTATTTAAAACTAGGCTGATGACTATGGACTTGACGTCGAGGAGGACAACGAAAAGGACGAGACGCCTCAAGTGAAGCAAGAGGGCAAACCACAGGTCAAGAGAGAGCCGATGAGTGTTGGGTTCAAGAAACGAAGTAAGAAGCGAAAACGTGTGAGGAATATACGGACAACAAGCGGTCTGAAATAAAATCAATAATTAGTAATAAATGTAAATCAATGCGATGGGAACCGCTGTTGTCACATACAGTAGCTGTAGCCAACTTGTGTGTATGCACTCAAGTATTATACAAAAGTCAAAACTAATACGGACGACTTTACGTCTACCGATCAGCGTCGTCATGCGTACACAATAATCTAGCAATACTAGAACAGCGTGCAGTGTGCACTGGATCACAGCATCGCAATGTGCATGCATGGCATGGCACGTACATCAACGAGGACTAGAGGAGAAAAAGCACCCAATCTTCGCGAGACGAATAAATAAAACCCATCATGCACAGCCGATACGCATTGTCGTTCGGTGATGACCAGGCTATTATGCATAGTCGCCATTTCTATAACACATTTACTATGATGGATGTACTGCATGTGTAGTGCTATACTACTAGTACGCATAGCAATGGCGACAATTTTTACTTCTCGATATCTATTTTTATAGCTAAATCAGCAGCATACTGTAGCCGCCCATCGCTTTGCTGCATCGGCGTATGGCCTATCACGCCAGAAGCGCGATAGTGCAGCATGCATTGCATGAAATCTCGTCGGTGACATCGGCAAGCAATTTGGTAAGTTAGACCAGCTTATTCACATCAAAATATCACCTGACAGTCACCATGGGTACTGCTGCTACAACAAATGACTGAACTAATAGGTACGAGATCATGTATCCATGGGATCCGCAAAATTCTGCTTCAGACGTAGTAGCTCAACTTTGCTCCAAGTGATTAATGCATTCGAGACGGCTTACTATTGTGTCAGGGAGCAACCTTTTTCGAGTGAGCAGTGTACGTTATCGATCACAACTTGACCCTCATTACCGTCCCGCACAACAATCTGGTAAGCACCGTCAAAGACGGTAGGCTTGCCGTTCTTGTCGAATTGGGCTAAATTCTCGAGATCTAGAGTGAACGTAGCCGTTTGAGCTGCTCCCGGTGACAGTGGCCCAATCCTTTGAAATCCGAAGAGTGTCTGTCTCACATTCGCTGCTGGTTCCGACGCTGGAATAGTACCGTTCTTCCCCTTTACGAACGCAAGCAGGACCACATCACCTTCCCTCCGGGAGTCCTCATTGGCAGCATCAACGAGGATTTTCACAACTGACTTTCCTCCATTGACCTTCTCCTCCTCCCCCGCTTTCCCCGCGAGCTTGAAGGTTGCGTATGAGAGCCCGTGACCGAAGTCATAGGCTGGGGTACCGGTGTAATAGCGGTGCGTGCGGCCAGGACTTGCTGCCATATCGAAGGATAGCATATCAAATGCCGCAGATGCCCATCCTTCATGAGAGTACCATGTGACAGGAGTCCTTCCCCATCGATTCACCGCCAGGTCCGTTTCTGACACGTCTATGAGTGCTTTTGCAATCGCCGAAGCCCCGTAGAAGCCGGGATATCCTGCGCTGATGACGGCCGGAATACGGTCTAGCAAGGAGCTTTCCAGAGTCACAACCCCACCGTGGATTAGCACAAGGACCACCTTAGGGCGATGGGGGAGAGACAGCAATTTGCCGAGAAGGTTTGGTTGTTGACCCGGCAAAAATATTTCAGGGCGATCCCTGCCCTCTCGTTCAATATCGAGGTCGAGCCCCCCAATGAAAACAACGTATTCAGCCTTCCCAGCTGCCTCTAGCGCTGCCTCAAAGCCCTCAGTACTCGTGGAGTTGACGTCGCAGCCAGTGGCGTTGAAGGTCTTCCCACCTCCCTTGGAATTACGGGCCGAGATAGCCTCGAAGGCGGTCTCCACACACGATTTACTGTTGTAATAATCAGAACAGACTTGGCCTAGATAGTTTCCCAGCAGCACGGCCCGTGCGTTGGCATGCGGGCCCACAACTGCGATACTGGAGCCTGGAGGGATGGGAAGAGTAGCAGCTGCTTCTGCTTCTGTGGTGGCTTTCTGCCCTCCGCGCTCCTCCTCGTTCTCTTCCTTTGCCTCATTTGACAGGAGAACAAGGCCCTGCACCGTTGCATCTATGGCAGCCTTCACATTAGCGTCAGAGCGTACTTCCTCCGGTCCCACGTGCCAATATGGCTGGTCCTCGATCGGGTCGAACAGCCCTAGCCTCATACGGATACTAAGTGAGTTTGCGACGGCAGCGTCGAGGGCTCGCTCTGATAGCATACCCGTTCTCACAGTGTCCGGGATGTAGTCGATGTAAGGGCTTCCTGTCGCCCACGGGTGGTCCTTGGGCCAGCTTGCGCTCTCCACATCGCAGCCCGCCACGATCGCAGCGGCGACGGTGTGGTTCCAGTCGCCCTCATAGCCATGGGTCTCAAGGATGTCCGCCACCGCGCCAGAGTCAGAAGTCACGTAACCGTCGAAGCCCCAGGTATCTCTTAGGATATCTTGCAATAGTAGATTGTTGGCGCAGCTAGGCACACCATTGATCGCGTTGTAGCTGCACATGACGCCCTTTGCCTCTCCTTCCTCGACGGCGCGCTTAAATGCTGGTAGGTAGGTGGAGTGCAGATCGTACATCGAGATCGAAGGGTCTACGGTGTGGCGGGTCATATTACCGCCATAGCTCCCATCCTGGTTCCAAGGGCCCTCAAGTGAATTTGCGGTAAAGTGCTTGAGCGTCGTAACGGCCTGAAGGAATCGATCGTCCTCCCCGTTTTGGAGTCCTAGCGAGTATTCGGACCCGAAGTAGCCACAAACAAGGGGATCTTCACTCGGCGTTTCAAGGTTTCGCCCCCATCGTGGATCCCTCACGACACCAATGTTGGGTGACCAACAGTCTAGCCCAATGTGCGGCAAGTTAGATTCGTGAGCTTCCCCCACGCCTTGCAGCCAGAGGGATCGAAGCTCGCGCCCAATCACAGATCCCATCGTCCTCCAAACTGTGCGGTTGAAAGTAGCTCCCAATGCGTTAGGATTTGGGAACGACGTTGGACATCTGAATGAGTAATGATGGTGAGAGAAGAAAATGGATCATATGCAGGTTTTTTGTGCTTTTCGAGGCGTTATACTGCAATGTAATGCCAACCACAGACATTCAAAGGCTGCGGAAAGAAGTAAAAACGATGACTAACCTCCCGTCCTTTGCACAATTAGATTGGACACCGTGGATGCAATTTCCGCCCCAATCATATTCAGGAATGCCTGAATGTTGTTGTAAAATTGAAAATCATCAGTATAGTTGGTACGCGTGATAATACGACAATTCGTACCTAATCTCGAAATGTTCCCCTTTGGTGACTCCCTGGCGGTAAGGAGATAAGGTTTCTCCTCAAGAGTTAGCTTTGAGATCAGATCTCCAACCCGGTCCTCGATACTCAAACTCGTGTCACAAAACTTATATTTGTCGTGCGGAGGGAGACAAGCTCGAGGGATCGATGGAAGCTTCCCATCGGAGTGGACCAGAAGCAGCAGCCCGAACAGCTTCGTTACAGCCAGCATCATGCGCAGAAAGCCTGGCACTTGAGAAGATTCAGAGATGGGGTAGGAATGCGAAGGGTAGGGTAGAGACGGCAATTTCCGTTAAAAGTACCTCGATATCCATGACGCAGTTCATAAAACCCGCTCATAGTGTCACAATGTCGACATAATATTGATTTTCCTTCTCTGATGCCAAAATGCCTCTGCGACAACAGATTCTGGGGAAAATCGAAGCAGAACGGAACGGCAACGTGGACAAGGTTTGCTCCGATAGTTTCGCGGGGGGGGGTTCAACTTATCTCTGCAACACACTGGGTTTCCAGGGAAGGGGGCTTCCGATTCCAAAACAACTCTCGGTCTTCAATCGCTGCTGTTATGCCAGTCCTGGGCGTCTGTTCTCAGATGCGTTTCTCTGACTTCCAATCATTTGTTTTTGTAAAGATGGGGTCTATGCGCTCTCCACGGCGCTGATAGATGGACGGCGTTTTAGAAGGGATCGACCCGCGGAGGGAGACGAAGCAACGTGACGGACCCTATGAGCTTCTGTATACTCCCTCTAATTGTGGTGGCGACAATGCCGACAATGAGCCACACCAAGCTGCTTCCGCTGTCCCGAGAGGATCCAACAACGGACGACCACGTGCGTAATGCCGCGTGTTCATGATGACTGTTTACTGCATCTATCATCTCCATAATCTCCATAGTTATGTGTATCATTCTATCCTTCTTGTTTCCTCCCAATTTGTTTAGACAAAGTGTCGCTGGTCGTGAAATCGGGTTCTCGCACGGTGTCCAAGGCCACCGTCGAGGTCGCCTCGCTTCCTTCTCAACAAGTAGCCACCTCTTCTGAGGTGAAAGCACACCTTAAAGCGGTGGAGAATGGCATGCGATCTGTGGATCCCACTTTGGATACGTATACCTCCCACTCTCTCCTGGTACGTCGTGATGTAATATCGTAGGGAAGTAGAAGGAACGATTGAAGTGATTAGCAGAAATAGCAACAAACTTGAAGTTAAATTCCAATTTTTCCATCAGAGAGCTAGGATGCAGTTAGTACCTGTGTTTTTAAGAGAAGAGAATGATAAGTTTGTATACCAAGCTCCTCTATACCACAGGTATCCATTCTGCGGGACTACTACCATATTCTCCCGGATGTTGGTGGAGCAGAGGTGATGATTCAAATGATTAAAAAAGGAGTTAAACCAAAGGCAGTGAAATTAGAACACGACGATGTCTCAATTCCTATTCTTCTTTGTTCTCCTCCTCCTCTCACCTTCCTACTTCTTCTCCAGGAGCTTCCAGATGTCCCTGACTTGCTGGCATTTCTCGTGGTGCACGTATTCATGCACAATGACAGCAGCAATGAAGATGAGCCCTCCTCTTCTCCGTCATCCCCTACACACCTAGCCTCCACCGCTTCATCCTCTAGCATTAGCGACATGGCCACGAAATCCCGGATCAAACAGTTCCTCGATGTTTGGCGCGCTATCCACAACAAGCGGCGAGAGATCTGCCGAAATGCCCTACATAGCTATCGTCAAATGAGACCCGTGAAGGCGCTCATGCAGGTATCATCATCATCAGTAGCAGCAGCCGCAGCAGCAGTAACACCAGTAGCTGCTGCGATGTGAGTGTAGGTGCACGTATTTGATCTCCTTATTAACCATCAGGAGTTGGTTGTGGGAAGATCTCTTTCCTCTCCCTCGGAGAGTAGTGGTTTATCGGTGTTAGAGGAGAGAGAAAATGCACACTTGAAGGAGGAGGAGAAGGAGGGGAAGGAGCACAAGCAAACATGTGAATTTGTAAAAAATGAAAATGGGAAAGAAGACAATGAAGAAATGATCTCTGCAGCAGCTCATGTGAGCAGAATAAGCAGAATGTATTGGCACCTCTCCTTCCAGCGTATGCTATACGAGCGGGTATAACTATAATGATGATGATGATGATGATGACGATGATGATGATTGTAGTGCTGCTGTTTTGCTGGATTGTGGTGATGTGGTGATGATGCAATGAGGTAGGATGGACAATGCTTATCTGGCGTTAGTATATATAAAACAACAACTACTACTACTACTACTACTACTACCCCTCTTTATTGACCTCCTTTCATCATTGAATGATTAGGTTCTCTCTGATACGATAGTGCAGAAGTACCCACCCTCGCTACCATATCGTAAGGAATTGGTTAATGCCCTTGTCACCCTTGTCGAGGATCTCAACTGTGAGCCCTACGAAGCCATCATCCAATATCAGGCCGATCTTTGCCTCAAAAAGAATGGAGGTAACGTACTCTCAGTCTCTCTCTCTCTCTCTCTCTCTCTCTCTCTCTCTCCTCCCCCTCTCTCTCCCCCTCTTTCGCCCTCCTTTTCCCCAAATTCAATGACATAAGAGAAGAGAGAGGGGGGGTAAGCACAGATAGATGTGAGTGATATATTTCACGTATGGGTGAGAAATACAACCATCTCATTTAAATATATATATATATATATATATATATATATATATTATATTTAGATATTTTCATATGCATGCGTTTATACTTTCACACATCGTTATGGTCGTATTTTATATAGGTGCCGCGGAGGAAAAGCACTTTCGTTCCTATGACTTTGAGGTTGGCAGCTTCGAAGGCAAAACATCGAAGAAAACGTGGACAACAGTGACTCTTGCATCAGGTTGAGGACCAACAGCACGCGGAACCAGAGGAAGAAGAAGAAGAAGAAGAAGAAGAAGAAGAAGAGAAACAAGAAAAGAATGGCAAAATTCCAAAGAGAGATATTTCCAAATATAAACCCAGTCTCGATTGAGACTGCTGCGATTTCACTGATGATTTTTGTGTAACAGAGTTAACGATGTGAGGATTATTTATATAATACATAATATGTCATATGCAGCATCATCGTTCTCAAGCATATCGACGTATCTTTGGCCGGCGGCGCTGACACTGGTAGAATTTATGCTCGAGAATCCTAAATTGTTCAAAGGGAAGGCTGTCATGGAGCTCGGCTCAGGCACCGGGTACAATACATCATCATCATCATCGTCGTCGTCATCATTCTCCCCCTTCGTTTTGCATGACGATATGTCGGTCTTACAAGAACCTCTTTCCTCATAATCATCATCATCATCATCATCATCAATCATTGTGCCGATTATGTCAAATCAATCATCAAAGGTTCGCATCATCGGTTTTGATGAGCCTGGGGCCGCGGCGAGTGGAGGCTACTGACTTCGACGAGAAGGGACTGGCAACACTCAAAGCCAACCTGAAAATCAACGCGGAGCGTGTGAGAGATAAGAGCGGCGGCGCTGAGTGCTTTGACGCTGAGTCAGGGCTGACGGTGTCGAAGCTAGACTGGTGTAGCTATGAGGAAGAGGAGGTCTGCGTGTATCCTCCCGACGTCGTAATCGGTTCTGATCTTGTGTACTCACCGGACATCATTCCTGGACTTATCAACGTGCTGGAAACATGTATCAAAAAGGCGAGAGTTGAGGCCATTTACCTCGTCAACATGCTCAGGAACCTTGAAACGTACAGCCTTTTTCAGACACTCCTCAGAGAACGCCTCCTCGGTGCCGGTGATAGCAGCCGTGGGGATTATAGGATCGAGGACCTGCCCCTCCCCACTAGGCGTTTCTTCTGCCACCAGGACCTTGCAAAGGGCATGAGTGGGGAGGCCAGATTGATCAAAATATCCGCAAAGAGGGAGAGAAAGACGAGGACGAGGCAAGGTAGCAGTTGCGATTAGGAGAAGAAAGCTGTGGCGAGAGAATAGGATGTAGTTGTAGCAGTAACATAGGAGGGGCATGGAGAGAAAGGATACAGCACATCGGATTGATAAAGCCACTCCTCGGATGATAGCGAATCATTAAAGGTAGATATTGATGCAGAGCGATAAAAGCACTTTTCCAGAGATTAGATGTAATGGAAGACAAGGGTAATGGTGTACTATATCGATATGTGCTTCAAAGCGTCCGAGTAGATCGATTATGATATCTTACGAATAACAATGGCAAAAGAGGGCCTTATGGATTAACCATCTAAGCATGTTCTAGCAGGCGAATAATGATTGAATTGGCCTGCTCGTAGGTTGAGTACTTCATGTCTACTTAGGCCATAATTTAAACGTCGTAATATGTAATGCATTCGCCGTCATTCACACGGCTATGACAAATGTAAATACACATACAGAGTCGCACAAATAGCATATACGGCCTTCGCGTTTATTACTGACATGTACTCATCTTTGCACTGCTTGCTATTATTAGAGCGCTGACAACAGACACAACAGCTGTGCATATCTAGAAGCATGTGTATCATGCGCCACACATTAGTGCGTATTGCTGCGCTAGCTCTAGCCTAAATATACTGTACAGTAACGCTAGAACGTGGCCACGTGCGTATGTTGCGAGACGGATGTAATGAAGTGTCACCAAATCTTTTCAATGGTCATCCTAATGTAGTTGTGCGAACGAGCGGCTACAGCGCTTACGTATCGTATGTGATGCACACATACTATAATACACTTATATAACAACGATACAAGCAGTTGAACACGCTGTGCCTTGTGGGGTGTGCGTCATATATATTACTCATAATTTCAGAGACAAATAGACACAACACAAGCTAGTATTGAAAAGATTTAATCAATTCATTACATCCGTCTCACACACAGCTGCTGTCGCATGCATACATGTACGATATGTGTGTTTGCCTCATATTGACTAGTGGGGCGTTGCATATAGTCAATTGACAAAGCATATAAGCATCGCACACACGCAACACTGCACATCGCAATAAGCGTGAGACGATTCCTGCTGCTACATGCTGCAATAAGCACATGCATAGAATCGAAAACGCTTGCAAAGTCATGACGCCGCCGCATTTTGTACAGGTGATACTACTTCGTTATCACAACTTCATATTGATTTTGTCCACATGGAAAGGGTGAGTTATATTCTTTGAGAGTCCTTCAAGAAGCTCTACATCATTGAGACGAATTTAGTACAGCAGTGAACCTACGAGACCGCATTGATGACACCAAAGTATAAATGACAAGGATGCAAGAATTCGAATCGGGTGTAAGGAGATGTAATGAAAGATATGGGCTATAATCTAGCACATCGACAACTTACTTTTTCAGATCTATTGCATCGCCATTTGCGTTTGCTCCCGCAGCTTCCATCATTTGCTTGAGTTCTTCATCACCTAAATCTTCCCCTATTTCCTTTGATATCCTAAACAAAGATAATTTCCACTGATTAATATTTACGTATTCCTTCCGCACACAGAAGTTCTAGCCAACCTTCTAAGATCTTCGAAGCTAATAACGTCACGAGAGGCACCCTTCAGCATTACAAACGCCCTATCCACCTCCGACCCACCCAGCGATTGATTCTGGAATTAACAGTAGGGTTAGTAACATTAGTGTAAGTACATACGTGTGTTTAGATAGGGAAAAGCAAAGAAGTATGTGAGAGTATTCAAGAGACATGGAACTTCATTCGCACGCACCATTTTGATACTCATGATTTTCTTGAATTCCTCTAGGTTGACACTATCGCCAGCGTCCTTGCCAATCGCTGCGAAAATACCTCGAACATCCTCTGTATCTATTAGATTAAACATCGAATCAGTGTTGTTACTGCGTTGTATTTTGGTTGTTATCACGAATACTTGGCTCCGTCCCAAGAGCTCTAAGAGCAACTTCTGTATCCTTTGCTGAGATTTTGCCTGCAAAACCGATGAATCTTCAACACGACTACTCATCGGATTTTTCGGAAGTTAAGCCTTAATTAGAGAGCGCACCTTCTCCCTTTATGTCAAAAAGATCAAAGGCCTCTTTAATCTCATTCTGTTCTTGCTCGCTGAGCTCAAAGCCGGGAGGTTGCCTGACTTTCTTCAGATCTTCCGCTTCCTGAAAGTAAAAGTAAACCTTCAGATACGCTACAAAATCTTGGATCAGGGCTCATGTAGAAAGAATGTGACCAAATATGTGATCAAACTATTTTCCCCCTTGCCTCTCCTCTCATCAGTACGTGTTGGGGCCAGGCCCATAACAACCATCACTACCGTTTCTGAGGCATTGATGCAGATGCTGGGGAGATAAATGAGCGACATACCTATATTCATGTCGCAGGGAATAATTCTTCTATTTTCCCTTCATTGATAAGATTTTCCCTCCAAGTTGCCCAGCTTGATATAAAGTGCCCCTCCCAGGGTATTTTCACTAATAAAAATTGTCCAAAATGGATAAAAACTTGCGCCCGCCAGATCAGTCAATGCAGAGTCGCGTTGTCGTACAATGATACGTTCTAACTCCGGATAATATCTATGTATAATTATTCTAAATTTAGACCAAAATTTACCGAGGATCTGACCGAGAGGATACGTATCCGCAACTCAGACACACCCGCACAGTTTTCTGCTTCAGAACAACCGACCCCACCTCCGGCGGAACCAATGGCGTCCGAACTGGATTCCTACGTCGATCGTATGTGTTACAGCCCATTTCTACTACGCCCTGTATATGTTGTCTCTCTCCGTGAGTTGGCCACTCTTTGGCCCAAATTGTCAGAATCTTGCGGCGTTAGTGAGTGTGCGTGAGCGAGGAAGCCCAAACTGCGCACTTCTTGTAAGGCATCTCGAAAGAGAGAACCCTTTACAAATTTGCGTATTGAGGATGAACTTTCAATTATTTGAGAAAAGCGATGCGGAGGGGAAGTAACAGGTTGGGAGATGGGAGAGCTTGCTAAATACTAGCTCACTTTCGCTTCTGAAGATCATCATCTTCCAGAAAGACTAAAGACCGTGTGGGCTTAGTTACTTTTCGTCTTGCTTCTATTCGCTCACAGGAATCGTGAATGTCATCACGAACGATGGAAGAAACATTGTGGTAATTAATGAAATTTTATTCACAAATCTATCTCTCTTAGTCTTATGACCTTCGATCTTTAACGCCCACAGGGTGTATTGAAAGGTTACGACCAGTGCATCAACATAATTCTTGAGGATTGCCACGAGAGGGTATTCTCTCCAGACGCTGGAGTAGAGCAAGTTGTCTTGGGGCTGTACATTATCCGGGGCGACAACGTGTAAGCTTCCCACATAATTATGCAAAGAAACCTTAAAATTAGGGTAGTGATTTGTTTCTTATGTTCCGACTACTTTGCTTGTGTTCTTCATTAGTGCAATCATAGGCGAAGTAGAAGAGGATCAGGATATAGAGATAAACTACTCAGAAGTCACGGGAGAGGTTCTCAAGCCGGTGGTTCATTAGCAGCGAGGCAGCTTGCACATAATTGATGGAAGCTCTGGTACCATCATCAGCTGTATTTTGCAGCGTACTACTTAATGCTTTCTTCACACATATTGCAATAATAGTCGCATTCTAGCTAGTATCAGCAGTTTGAGCTTCTGAGGTCTAATAACAATAACAAGAATAAGAATTCATATCTGCGTACTGCTGAATGTGCATGCAGCGCGGTGCGTGGCAACGTGGCAACCGGCGAGAAGTTGTAGAAATGTTAGTGCGTGCGTGCAGCGGCATGTGTATTTATAGATGCTTGTTCGCTAGTTCTTGTTAGGTTGGCGTGCATGCGATCAATACTTAGTTCTGATACACAATCTAATAGCAAGACATGTAGACCCAACCCAATATTATTATGGCACTGCTGCTAGGCTACGATATAAGCCATTGTATGAAATCTATGCGAGCAGACGCACACATGCACACGCACGCGGACATACACAGCTGCAGTATATAGCAGTTTATCTAGCTATATCTATGTGTGATCCATGATACATATACTCCATGGGCCATGATGTCATATTGTATAAGCGAGCGCTTGTGATGCGACCGATACGATCACAGGACGCCAGTCAGCATGGCTGACACGCCATGCGCTCACTATTAGGTGTACATTAGCGCTGTAGCCGCTGCATTGCACAGCTACATGAGGATGACCATTGAACAAATTTAATTTGATTTATTACATCCGTCTCACATTGGTCGTCTTGGTTCGATGCACGAGCTTGATTACACGAACAAACAAATTAAATCATCAACCATTGACACTGTCGCAGGACTATACGAGCAGCTGTGAAGCAAAACTTCTGGAATACGACGCACTGGGTGGTCGGATCTGGCTCTTTCTTTCTATCTCGCCTGCTTGCGAATTTCAGCTACGATTCTCTCTCTTTCATCAGAAGCTTTTACCATAGCTTTCAGGAGCGGTCCGCGAACCGGTGACGGCACATCTACCTTCAATAAGTGCATACAAATATGTTCAAGAATAAA
>ADNK01000618.1:0-107500 GCA_000320545.1 Bigelowiella natans CCMP2755 | reverse complement strand
TTTGCAGCCCCCAAACCTCCCTTCTAGGAATGCAACACCACAACAGTGCCTTGGCCGATGTAAAAATGTTGGCTCGAATGGGCGAAGGACAAGGTGTTGTTTGCTGAACAAACAGAGCAGTCCGTCACATCGCAGGATGACCTACCATGCAATATCGTGAAGACAGCGGACCCCTCCAGGTAGCTCCATTCCATCGAGTCTAAGTGAAATATTATGGAGGAGGAGGGGGGGGAGGGAAGAATAGGGGAATTAAGGATTGAAAGATTCATGAACACCACCTCAAACAAGCTCTTTTTCTTTATTTATGATGCTAAAGGACGATAGTTATTAACATAAGAAGTAGATGGCTATCGATAATGTAGCATGAGGATGAGAAAAAGTACGCATTTCTTTCTGTAGCGGCTGCTGTCTGAAAAACTGAATTTTTCTGATGTCTCTTGCCTTCTATGACAGGGCTCCTCGAGGATAAAGCCACCTTATTTCGCTCAAAAATCCCCCCCCCCCCCCCTTCGTTGCAAATATTGTTGGGCACCTCATTATCATTTTACCTTTTCTTCCCTCCACACTATCTAAATAGATAGAGAACGTTGATATCATGAATCCTAGCTGCGCCTACGAGGGGTGAGCCGTAACACGCAGTCGCATTAGGAGGAAGAGGATGATGACGATGTTGTAATTATTCGGTTGGTACAATGAAGTGAGCAATCTGGGTCAGTGATGAAGAAGAAGCATCTTCTACATCTCCATGGCCCCCCTCCTGAAACACACGCACAAAGCAGCAGTACCCTCTCAGTTATCATTACCCCTTCATATGACTTCTCGTACCATTGGCCAGATTTGATAGTATTTATACTGCCACTGTGTTATCGACGTGAAATGTACATGCAATCACCATAAGAATACCATACCTTCTCTCGCAGAATCCGCATTTCCTTCGACTGCTGCAGGGAATTGCGTCTATATGGTAGAAGCGCTGCAAAGAAGAGGCACCGTGCAAGGATCTTGTCGCCTCCTTGAAGCATAACCTGGTTCTACATATATATATATATATATATATATATATATATATATATATGTGAATATGTGTAGCAGTGAACGAGGAGGAGAGAGGGAGGGAAGCATCAGTCATCTTAGAACCCAATTAAGAGATGTAGCTAGTGATATGTTATCAGAGCAATGTAGTCACGTACGCTCGAGATCAGGGAGCTGTGTAAGACAAACGTCGCGAGTGCTGTTATTTCTGGCTTGACTTCGGCCATCAACAAGCTGGCAGATATCGCCTGCAAGAAGTGAAGGAAAACCTGAGGAGGATGGTGAAACAACGAAAGAGGAGGGCAAAGGAGGAAGAGGAGGAGGAGGAGGAGAAAGAGTGAAATAAGATGAGAATATTGCTAACTATGACGGATCATAACCTAGTAGGCTGAGAGGCATGAGATCAATATCATAAGAAATTGAATTCATAATTGGAAAATAAATGCACAGTTGTTGAATAATCTATCTACCACGTGAAAAATGTAGCAGCACCTGGGCAGAGTAAGAACGATACCTACAATGCAGGCAGTACACCCAATCGTCGTGCGAGACTTCACGCTCTCCAAGCACACCAGCATCAGTCTGTAAGAACCACGGGTCAATGTCATATTTATGGCACGAAGGAAGGCTGGGGAGGGATAATTAGCATTGAGAATGGATTGCATTTGCGTGCCTGTGTTCATTAGATCGTTCATTTTGCTGTCATTGTTGCTATTTTCTCTTTCGCCCTCTCTCTCTCTCTCTCTCTCTCTCTCTCTCTCTCCCTATCAGTTACCTGCAATTCCCAAATATACGGAGCCCGAACTATCAGATCTACCAATACCATTACCTAGAGGAGGGCAGAAGAAGGACAAGTAAAAAACAGATTAAGGAGAAGCAACCTCTCGATGATGATGATGATATTCACGATAAATTATCCATGGAGGTATTTCCGGCACCAGCGGCAACCCAAACAGCAGGCAAGTGCATATGAGTAGATTTCACCATCATATCAGTCATCACCAAAAAAACGAAAGATTGAAAATAACCGCCAATCCAAAGCGCATCATTCGAACTCCACGGGGCTGATTGCAAACAATGATCGAGACAACGTGAGAACATGACAAATTACTGTCGTTATTTTAATCTGACACCACCTCCACGCTGACTGCGACTGTCAGGCAACGCCATATCCTAGATAAAAACGAGAGTGGTTGAGCTGATATAGTCAAGATGACCTGCACACCGTGGTCAGGTCCTGCTACGACATCATCTTCGTCTACGTTCAATTTCACCTCAAGATGATGATGCGGAGAATAGCGGCAGGTCCTACCATCGTAAAATCACGATGTTGTTCGTGAAAAGGACGCTTGCAGGATGATGCAGTATTCGGATGATGCGAGCACCATTGATCATTATTTTCCCATCGTCCTCTGCAATGGAGTTCTCTACTGCAGCGACCTATTCCTTGTCGTCCATAGAGAATCCAGATAAATTCTCTCCTGCGTCATGAACATTTGGATAAGGACAAAACTCAGACAAACTTTTTCCTGCGTCATGGTAAAGATAAGGGATTTGTTATGAATTCACTGTAACTTCTATGGTTGGTCAAAAAAACCTGTCGCGCTCCGAGTCCAAGCTAAGTTGGCGTTCCATGTCCCACTGGTTCAATTGCACTGGTTGCCCTTCTCTCTCCAATGCAACTGGCTGACCGTAGCTGAGCATCACTGGCAGACCGTAGCTGAAATGCAAAAAAATGGCAACAGGTCATTCATTTTGTTCTTCATCCCATGCGCGCCAGCATGGGACGCGCTAGCTAGCTAGCACACGCGCTAGCGCGGCAAGCCGCGGCGGTGCGCGCACGACGAACGTCCAGTCGCTCAAATGCATGCGATGCTGTGCGCGTGCCATGCTAGCATGGTGACGTGAATGCGCGTGCGTGGTGTTTGTCTATTAGACGTGTGTCATGCATGCATCGATCGCAAGGCTGTCGTGCACCAGCTAGCTAGCCAGTGCATTCCACGCACAATGCTAGATGCGCCACAGCAGCATGGATGGGCCCACCTAGCCACGTACGCACTACGGTGATGCTCATCGTCTATGTGATGCGCATGCAACAAAGCAATATCTGAGCAAGTATGCGCAAGTACACAAGTGTACGTACGTAAGTGGCTTCGATTCGCATGCTTGTGTGCACGTTTGCGGTAGTTGGAGACCCGTACGTACGGGAATTCCATTGCGAAACTATTTTAGAGACACAAAAACTTGGCATGCTCTGAATTTATAATGTAGCGGTGACCAATGATGTATTATGCTAGTTCATTCTGGCCCTGATGAGAGTTTCCGACGACATCGTACGTTGATTCTCCATGTTGAATTATCAGCAGCATCAAAGTGGATACACTGTTGCAAAAGCTCGAAGGTGGCCAATCACTCTGAAGAGAAAGTAATGTGAAGAATGAAGAGGAGGAAACATCATGAGGGAGATGCTTGGTGCATGATCAACTAATCAAATAACAAGAAAAAGACAGTTGAAATAACCATTGTCTATCTAGCTTACCATCTTCTTCCTCCACAACGATTGTAACTCTTCCCTGGATCACAGCACTGCCAATGTAAACTCCTCCTGATGTTTACAACAACGAAGGCATTTGAGTAAACCTCATTCATTCTTTTATAAGTGCATTTGCGTGTATTTTTGTGCGATCCCACATGGATTCGTGTGTTGATTTGATTATCTGTTCGTGTTGTAATCTTGCATTAATTCTGAGAATGGAGACCTTTCATCAAGTGATGCCTGAACATCTTGGACCGAGCCTACAAAAATATTCCCCCCCCCATTCACACACAAACAGGCTATCAGTACTATTTATCGCAATAATCTGTGTCATCATTCTCCGGCCTTCATTGACGTAAGAACTAATAAGGTATTAAATCTCTTACCCGCTCACGTTCACAAACACACACACACACACACACACACACACACACACTACGGATATGGACAAAAGATGCAACGGAATCGTACTTTCTTGCCATCTTCGGGAAGAAACCAGCGTAGTGGTAGTACCGTATAACCTGACGAGGAAATACGCATAGCTGAATAGGATGAGAAGCAATGATAATTCAACATCATTACCAATAGTTTTGGAGCTCATCACATCCTTTTCGCTAATCTTGACGATGATATTGGTGTACATGAGTCGGTCACTGGACAATTAATAAATAGGAGAAAAAGAGGAAGGGCGACAAAAGGTTGAGAGTGAGTTTTGAAACGAAACGCAACACACTGCAGTAAGCAGAGATAGCAGCATCAATACTCAGTTCTTACGGGTTCTTTATCGTCGAATTGATGTCTGGAATGTTGCTGTACACAGGATTCAATGATTTCTGAGAGGACGAGGTGGAAAGGGAGCAAAGTAAACGTTACACATACCTATGAACAACTTAGTTTGATCACTGTGTCACATCATCTTAATTTGCGCTTTTCCTCATCGCCACAACTTAAAGATCATCGGTTATAATGGTGTTGTGTTAGTATGCACTACTTTGACGACAGAGGAGGATGATTTGGCCGTTGGAGCGATCATTTCTCCCATCAAAGACACGAAAGTGTCAGCGAGCCTAATGGCATGTGAGCGTGTGTGTGCATATCTCTCTCTCTCTCTCTCTCTCTCTCTCTCTCTGTGTGTGTGTGTGTGTGTGTGTGTGCGTGCGTTTAGGTTGCCTATCATCTTCCACATCATTATCATCATCATTATCGTTATCGTCGTCTCTCCTAGCGACCCATGCTGGTCCATGGGGGGTAGACGGAAGCATTTGACCTGATGAAAAGGAGAGAAGGGAGGCATTCATAAGCTGCTCGGAGATAGAAAAGGAGAAGATAAGTGCAGAAGTCTCGAAAGAGCAACTGCAGTAGGTGTCGCTACAAAACAGACTTGTAGTACCTTGTCGTAGTGATTGTTATCTGTTATGTTGCTATTGTTTATTCATTTCAACCTGATCGAGGCCAATTTTCACGGAGGCCACTGTCGATCGAGTGAGACCTGGAAGGTTGTAGGTAGGTAGTCGTAGCACCTGCGAATAAATAATAACAGCAGTGTGTCAACAGTCAATGCATACTGATACATAAACCTACTAGTTCTATCAGCAATGAATCGCATCCACTAGCACAATATGACACACATAATAAGTATATATATATATATATATATATATATATATATATATTACACAGCAGTTAAGAAAGCATACCGCAGATACTGGCTTGTGATCCGACGTGGCAATATCCATAGCTGGCTTCAAAGACAACTATGGAGATAATAATCAGAGCAAGATATAAATATTGAATGCGAGGTGTACGAGCACCACCGCACCGTATTTATCACCACAAATACTTAGACAACTACAACTTAACCTGCTGCACATATTCCTTCGTCAATGAATGCCACAAGATTCGATCACACCTTTGTTTGAGTAAAAATTATCAATCAATGTCAGTACGCACACACACACACACACACACACACACACACACAGACACATGCATAATTATAGGAATCCTTTCTCACCATGATGGAGAGCGTTCCTCCGTGTAAGCGAGCTCCTTCTGTCGCAGTACTTTAAAGGTTGGTGGGAAGTGGTAACTGCCCTCTTTGAATCCGCACAGCACGCGGCCCTGTATTTGGAAGGTGAACAACCGAGCAGCAGTAGCAGGAGCATGTTATACAAGCAATCACGATATTTTATAGGATAATGCTTTGTAATGGGATAACTTAAGAAGTATAGTCACAAGAAACAAAAGAAGAAAGAGAAGAGGAAGAAGAAGAAGAGATCCAAAACAATACCCCCCCTCGCCCCCTTACACACACCTTCCTCATTTCCGTGCTGAGTTGATCGCAGGAAAATAACACGTCGTACTTCTCGTTCTCAATCTGGCATCAGATAGGAACAATGGATGGCATTAGTGTTGATAGCAAAACAAGTAATCATGATACATCAGGAGTAGGCACAGAGGTGATGATGATGATGATGATGATGATGATGATGATACTGGTGCTGTTAATAATATGAGAATTCACACTACTATGATGAATATCGCAGTCATTATTATTTCGAATGCAGAAGCAGCAGCAGCAGTAGCAGCAGTAGCAGATCATATTTACAGTAAAGAAGTGTGAACGTTCCCTCACAGTAACCTCCATCACAATAAAAAGACGTTTTTATTTATTTAATTATCTTTTTATTTATTAAAGTATTTAGCAGAGGAAGAAACAAGACGACCTTTTTCACCATATTGTCAAATTGTTCCTTGGTTGGCTTCTTTTCCTCTCCCTGGTCGCCTGAGGGGGAGGGAGAGAAAGAGGAGACGAACACAAAGCAGAAAACATCAAGCAGAATTCAAAATATTTAATATCAACGAATTTTGTTCAAACACAAGTGATTCGGTCTTAAGTATGAGTTTAAAGAAGTTGTCGGAAATCATCACTGAATCGTCGGCATCATAAAATATCATTGTCCTTCCAACCATAATCTAAGCGATAGTTGAGATCTCCCATAAAGATGACGTGGTCGAATTGACACATGATGTCTGCCTTAAACTTGCCCAGAGTTCTTGAGATCCCTGTGAAGAGGGAGAGAGAGGGGGAGGGAGGGAGGGAGTGAGGGAGAGAGAAAACTCTCATCACTTAATTTCTCATTTGCTATTTCCTGTCAGTTAGTTCACGATACGTACCATTTATGATTTCTTGCACGTCGGAGTTACGTCGTGCTGTCTGTGGTTTATTCAGCACCAAGCATAGTTGTAGAGGAGGAAGGAAGCGGAAGAGAGGAGGGGAGAAGAAATCAGTAAAAGGAGTTAGTATGAGGAATCAGATAAATAGACTAGACTCGTAAGTTTATTTTGTGTATGGTGTATTATGAATGCATGTATTTCTCGGTCCACCACCTTATGCTGATGAGCTGCTAGGTGTGCATTGATGAAGCAGATATCCGTATCCATGTACCTGAAAAAAAGGAAGCACACTTGTCAAGAAATACCAAGATCGGTGCCCGAATCAGCACTGCTAGGTGTCATTATTGTAAGGCTGCTAGCTGGTAGATGAAGGATGATGACGTGAATGATAGGCTTGCTTCCAACGTTAATGTGCACTATCATCGAGGGTTACAGAAATAGTAATCATCATTCTATTGCAGGCTTGCATGATCTTTCGTGTCATCATCTTCTTCTTCTCCTTGTCCTTAATCATCATCTTCTTCTTTTCCCCCCTTTTCTTAAGGAATTCATCCATGGGCTAATTTCAGTTGATATTACGTGAGAGAGATCGCAACGCCACCTATACGGAAGATACATATTTGTTTAAACCTTCAAAATCATACGGTATCAAATCGGTTTACAGACTTCCATCTCCCCCCCTTTGTACCTTTGTTGGACATAACGTGGCCTATGCCTGTGGCCTCTGTCGCGGTTTCAAAATTCATGAACTTCGTTTGGTCTGCCCGCCTAAAGTGTAGGAATATTAATGCCTGTGAGCTGGTCGTTCTCTCTCCCCCCTCCCTCTCTCTATCTATCTTCCTCTCTATTCGTGAGTGCGAGTAAGTGTGAATGTGAATGTGTATTGTATTGTGCATATCATAGGTTACAAAATTCAACGCAGGAACAAACATACGCATCATCATCATCTAAACGGCATTGTTCATAGCCATGATCAATCAAATATTTAGCCATGACAAAGACCGACACTTACTTGCAAAAGACAATAATTCTCATTTGGCCAAGGCTTCGTTGCTTCAAGACACAGTAACTAGGACCCTACGAACGATGGAGCGAAGAATTTGATGATCAACGGCGGCGGCAAAAGGAAAAGGAAGATTGATGATTAATGTCATTTGAAGATTCTGAGTGAGCGAGAAAGAGGGAGAGATGGAAGAAGGATATTGGAAAAGAGAGAGAGAGAGAGAGAGAGAGAGAGAGAGAGAGGAGGAGGGGGGAGTGAGCGGGGGAAGAGAGATCGGGTATTACGAAATGCGTAACGAGCGTTCCCTTCCAGTCATCTGCACAACTGTCATACGGCTCACGGAATTTATACCTGCGAGTGGAGGAAGAAAGAATAAAAAAGAAGAAGAGAAAAAGGAAGAAAAATGTGAAAAGAATTGTTAAAACTTTCGGGGTTTTACAGAGACGTTAGGATAGATGATATGTATGTAGCAATCATCATCATCATCATCTTTTTCAATGGAACACTAAATAATAGCAACGTGGTTGTTATTATGCATCATCACTGTTAACAACTGACTTGCACTCCTGGGTCCCGATAACATATAGCGAATACTTCTCGTCTTTCGGAATCCAAGGAGACAGGTCAGGTGGCGGGGGAGCATTTCCAACGTTCCAGGTGCCGATGAAGACCTAAACAACATCAGTTATCATCATCATCATCATCATCATCATCGTAAAAGTGACGACTTAAACCGTATTAGTAAGTGAGCAAGCATTGGCAAGTTCTCTCTGATTGCTTCTCTCATTACAATTATCGTACACGGGTATTAAAAACTTAAATAATATATATATATATATATATATATATATATATTTAATTATGTGTGTGTGTGTGTGTGTGTGTGTGTGTGTGGTGCGTATTGTGTGGTTGGCATGTGAAAATAGTTTGAGCACGCCCAACTATGTGAAATAATCAATACATCGAGATAATTGTTTTTGGACTTGTATTCCTTCTCTTCTTCATCGTCAAGCGCCTTTCCAACACACATCAAAATGAGATTATTCAGATAGTCACCACGACCGGCGATTTCATCCACGATAAAAGTCGCTATTTCTAGGAACTGAATTGTCGGTTATATTAGCACTGATTAAATATAGGCGATGAATTTAATTTTGGTATATTGTCGAAAGACAAAAGAGGATGTAAGCGGAAGGATGCTAGTATTGTCCGTTATGCAAATTAGCGCACCATATATGCGCATTTCGTATTGGATTATCAGACAGGTGCGTGATATTTTATATGAATATGCTGTATCTTGTGTTAATGGTGGTGATAATGATAATGACCCTGAAAGCTGCATTTGACTGCGACATTTGGTTCGTATTCAAATCTTCGTAGATCATCTGTGGTTGGTGAATAGAAGTCAAACTTGCTGATAGTCAATTTAAAGAGATGTTTGTCCTTCAATCTGAACGATATCATGATTTATAACACCGACAGTTCCGCCACGAAAAAATACATACTCTTATGAAGAAAATATGTCTAAAATTATGTTGTGACCAAAGCTTTGAAAATTATTAAGAATACGTGATTTTGAGAATGCCTATGCATTGTACCTTCACACGAATCTGTCCGCGCAACTCGTCAGTTTTGTTTGCTGACAAGAGGAGACAATGAGCATTTTATCTTCCCTCCACCCTCCCTCCCAATTCCTGCCAAACGATAGGCCTTCACTAGTACCTTTATTTTGCAGATCAAACCATCCTGAGGTTGCTCCCTGGAAATGGTGATGCATCAAGGGTCATAGTCGGCAATAAGGTTTGGAAATTTCCGCGGGTAAGTAAAGATGATAAAAGATTAAGTTGGGACCAAGCGAAGAGTAGAGAGTTTGAAGATATGCTGGCCCAAGAAATCATTCTTTCCTACGAGATCCTCATCGTAAACCTGATGATTGAAAGGTTCGGAAAGCGTTGTTACAGCCTACTTACTGTATTCGACTCTTTCCAAAGAGAGTGTCATCCTAGCCTAATATGTACACAGGAAATAGCGACGAAAACTAGGCTCGATTTGTCAACACCTCAATTCGGATCTCTGTGTCCAAATCCTCGTCTTTAACTTTCAATCTGGAAATGCAATACAAAGAATCTTAGCAAAGCATGAGTAGAACATCCAATTTTCCCTTATGTTGCGCAACTACATTTCGAACTGCTTGTTCCATTTTGGAAATAGGGTCTTTCTCTCCGTCCGAGTGCGGTACTTAGTTTTCTTGAACTGAAACTTGCAATATGGGTCGCTGAAACCTGAGTGACCGGAAGAGTAGTAGCAGCAGCATTTAGAGACAAAAAGCACAAATCTAGGTTTCTATCGGAGCCTCACCGTTTTGGTCAGCAGCAATCAAGCCTCTTGCCTCCTCAACTGTCATCAAATACATCTAAGGCAAAGGGTTAAAGGTTTGTTTGGAGATACTTTGACCTCGGATTGTGAGCATGCTCCTCCTGAAGTGCCCTCTTTCTTCAATTACTTCTTCCAGCGTTTCCTCAAAAACTCAAAGTTGTCTCTCCCAAAGTGTAAAAGAGGGAACAGAAGTTTAGCTTGCTTGTTTTGGGTATAGCAACTCCCAATGAATCTATTTCAAGTGGATCTATGTTGTGTAGGGGAGTGGAAGATGGAGATGGGGAACAAAGTCGAGGTAACCAGCTCCCTGTCACACTCGTGCTATTGTCAACGAAAAATGAGTGTTTTGGGCTGAAAATCATCGGGATAACATCATAAAAAGATGATTTACATGCAAAGGGGCTTGACCCGCAAGACAACAGCAAACACAACGAACAGTAATTATCTACGAGTATCTCTGTGAGACATTTCCATGTCGAGATATTCAATTGCTCGCAGCGACTGGATATTTTCGGTGTCGCAAGAAGAATTTACACGTGAAATTAAAAACCGCCTCTATTTATCCTGGAAGACATGTAGGATCAGTCAGTTTCCAAACTGTCTTCTCGGCATCGAATCCCTGCTCTGAGCCCAAGGAAACGCCCCCTGGTAACGCCCCTCCCGGAATTCCACCCTAGCTTTCCCCCTTTCCCTCCACTGGGGACTCATTTAAATAACAGAGGAATAATGAGTTGGTTAGGAAGAATTCCTACATGCAATATATGAACACTGTAGAATGAGTACTACCTCATCTCGCACAGATAAACGATTGGGAGAAAATTAATTTTCAATGAAGCGTGTTTTCCAGAGAAGATGAAAGCTTCAAAACGTGGATATTAAAATCCAGATGCATGTTATAATCAAATATTGGAAGACCATATCTCGTAACAAAGAGGAAGCTGTGTGTTTCTCATAGATCTTTCATCGTTTTGTTGGCCGACAGCTGATAACTCATTCAAGTTATTTTAACTCAATAATTTGTTTTCAGCGGCTGCTTACTCACCATGTTGCCCGCCAATCACTGTCTTGTTAAATATAACAATCCTATCCAACTCTCAACTACAAAGAAGGGGGATACCAAAAAGGTAGCATGCTCAGTGCAGCTTGTAGCTTGCTAGTACGAGTATTTTGAAAAATAAGAATTAGAATCATTCCCAATTTTCCGCTTCCGAATAATCTTGCATTACAACTTGCTTTTTCCAATTTACATTGTTTGGGAGACACTGATTCTTCCATATTTACAGAATAAATTGACGCCTACGGAAGACATCTTGAACTCAATCTTGCCACCTCGTGAGTGGACAGATCAGGGCCAGTTGTGGGTTCAGTATGTTTCTTCAGCTCCCTCCACAAAGAAGGTTCGTTGCATTACTCACGGTATTGAAATATTCGTCGAATGATATCTGCTCTTCCTTCGTCAACTAGGATGTCCTTCTGCTCCAAAAAAACCTGGATACAAAGCTCCAACAAAAACAAGCTAGAGAGACTGGTCTCTGTCCGATCCGGGAAGAGCTCTACTCACAAGCTTTCGATGAAGTTATTAGACAGGTCAGGCTTGGTCATCCTACTTTGTTCTCCTCCTTATTTTGTCTAACGAAAGTTTTTGCCCTCAACACTAAGGTGACGGTCAACTGTGCTGAAAGAGGATTGTTGCTGCTGCGAGTTCGTGAGGAGCTTAGAATGGAAATGGCCACTTTTCAAACATTGTGAGTTCCTTTTCTGTGTTTTTCTCCGAACAATATTCTGATGAAAATCGGGTGAATTTGGTGTAGGTATGAGAGTAGCATTGCGTATGGCATGCGAAGTGCCTTGTGCCAGAGACAAACGCAAAAGGACAACGAAGATACAATCTCACGTTTAGAGAGAGAGGTAGGATGCACGATACTGCCTATACATTCACACTGAATATCTCATTGTATGTACCTTTTCGTCCATAAACTAGTGTGCAGATCTCGAAGCGAAAATACAGAACCAAGTGGATCGTGTGAACGCTATGACCAAAAGAGTACGCATTTATATTACATCAATCTTTTTCTTTTTTCATGATTCATGCAATTTCTCAAATCTCACCTAGGCTGAAGACGAAACCATGCTAATGACTGAAAGGCACAAGGATGACGTTACGTTAATCAAAAAGTCGCTAGATGAAGAATTTATCATCCGAAAGTATTACCCCGGTAACATTTGTTCTTTTCAGTCACAACGCTCAGCTTCGCAAGACTCTCGGTGAAAAGTTGTCTCTTGATGCGGTAATATGAAGAGTTTTAAACAATATCCACTGAATAAATTATCATACTTTTTTCTCCGCAACGACCCAATTTAATTACGGTGCTAAACTGTAGGAAAAGAAGAAGGAGAATGAAGAGAAGGCAAAGGAAGATAAGGAAAAAACGGAGGAAAAAGATCAAGAAGAGGGTAAAAAGGATGAAGAAGAGGGTAAAAAGGAAGAAGAACCAGAGGTCTGACATTAAACATTAGAAACGCTTGAAAGATTATCTATTACAGGTATTCAAAGATCAATCGTTGTTTTTTCTCTCTTTAGGGTGACAAGGAGGCAAAAGATAAAGAAGAAGCTGAGAAGAAAGAATAACATACAGGAGGACCACTAAAATGAAGCCAGGAGGCATAGATTCTTTAAGCATGTACGATTGTCCCTAACGTTGTGATTTTAATAAGATTTCTACATCATTTGCATGAGCTGAAATCACATGTGCATGTACGCATGTATCGGATGTCTAGATGTATACATGTATACCAATGTACATTTATGGCTGTATATAAAGTAGTGCGTGCGCGTGTGAGATGGGTGCAATGATTAATTTAAACTTGATCAATAGTCATCCTGATGTAGCGTGCGCGTGTGTACTGTTGCCTAGCTGGCAGTGCACAAATAAAGCACTTAGCATTTTAGATGTGCAGCAGTGCGCGCGCTATGCTATGAGCAAGAAGTTGCACACTATTAATGCGTTACGTTGGAAGTCATCTTGTGAGTACATGTAGCTAGCTCTATGTGACGCTGCGTATATATAACATGGCTGCTGTTGTATCTCCGCCGCACGTTTCTCAGTCGCGCATGCATTCTACTACCGTGATGGACGCTAGCTGTGCGCACGACGACACACGGACATGATGCGACGCGACGAAGTACTTACTTGGATGCATTGTATGAGACGGATGTAATGAATTGATTAAATCTAGAAATCTTTCCAATGGTCATCCTTATATCCTAATGTAGCTGTGCAAAGCTGCGGCTACAGCGCTTATTAGGTTGTGCCTGTTTACATGTTTCTGCCAAGATGCGAAAGCGCACTTTGGATGCATTGTATAGAGCCAGCTAAGTAATGTAATCTAACGCCGCTGCTGCACACAGCTACATCAGCTAGGATGACCATTGAAAAGACTGCAGTCATTTATACATTCATCAGTCCCTATATTGCATACATCCGTCGTCATAGAACTGCGCAGAGGCGTGCGCTAAGGCAGAGAATGTGTTGTTCGTATGCTCTGTAGCAGCCATAAATAATTACCTAGAACCAAAAAGTCCCTGATTCGATGCGAAGCCTCGGCCTATTATTATTATACATCAGCATCAAGCGATTGTATGTTTTCGACGAACTGGGGCGATAGAGTTTATCAGTTTTCGTCAGCACGGCCTGCTGCTCATAGATAGCAAAGATCTGCTGATGATCCAATTTTAGCGTGTCCTCCTTGCCTCTTCAGGGGCGGTCTAAAATATCGAGACCCTGTTTCATCGATGGATTTCCCACGATATGTCTGATCCTCTAGATCCACGGTTTTCAAATCTTGCACCTTCAATTCTTTCGGGGGCAGAGGAAGCTGGTTCAAGTGAGTGATTTCTTCATTGCTCTCCTCCTCCTCGTGATTGGATCCAATGGCTTCCACGTTCACAAGCACTACCATGAGTATGGCGTAGACTCGGACGATTCCCTCTGGCTCAAACTGACTCGATGCAACGAAAGGGAGAACGATCATCACTACTAGGACCATCTTCCGGAACACCCAAACTGGTAAGCTGCGCTTTGGGAAATTGTGCGTGACTCGAATCACGTTGCATGAGATCAGGAATAGTACCACAGAGAGGGCAAAGAGGTTGAAACTACTCCTTTTCCCTTTATTTTTCCCAGCGTCCACTGCCTTTTTTAGCTCAGATATAGCTGTTCCTAGAGCAATGAGAGAAAATCCGGTAAATATGTGAGCGTAGACGAATGTCCTCCCACGATTTGCACTGATCCGCAAAGCATGCTCCTCAGGTTCCTTAGGAAGGGATCCATAGTAGAGGAAATGCATCGCAAACACAATTACAAAGCCCCAGAAAACTATGATGAAATCATCGGTAGTATTCACACTTGTATCCGTTCCGATTGCGATAATCGATTCACCATGCATCAACATAATGAAGAGCCCGTATCTGTCATTGATGGAAAAAGAGCATATGTTATTAGAGACACCTACAACATGTACCAATGCGAGAGACTTGGCATAAGTCACGATGAAAACTGTACAGTTACATTCATCATGTTGTTTTATTAGAATATATGTGGCAAAAATGACCCAACACCTCTCGGAAATGTGCTCCACATTGACAGGAATGCTAGCCTGGGTTGTTCGATACGTATACCACACCCAAATCACTTCCACAGGTCCCACGGCGATAAGCCATAAAAGAATTGTAGCAGCCACCTGGGTAAAGCCAGCTATAACAAATAGGCACGTCGAGACAGCATTTCCAACAATTGCTGCTTTTGCGAACTTGGAAGCCCGTGGTACGAGAAAGTATACTTGTGCGTACAGCATCACCAAGCAAGCTCTTGATACAGCTGCACCAATGGAAAAGTTCTGACTCGCATCAAGCCCATCCAAGACAAAAACATTCATGAATAAGACTGCAGAAGAGTATAGAAATTTAAAGAAGGTCCCGTACATATCCCTCGTGAGAAATCGACTCACGAACATCGTGAGCGAATTCCACGCGTAGAAAAGTTGGACGAAGTAAAGAAAGGCGGTGAACACACCCTGAAGATCTTTGTTCTCCTTGAGAAAGCTAGAAAGATTTATGGCGAGGGCAACATAAATCAAATCGTAGAAGAGCTCAAACCATGCGATCTGTCAGTGAGATAACCAATCAGGAAAATATATATAATATTCTAGATTACGTGGAGAGGTAAATCTTATCGACTTTTTGTTCCGAGCCCCATAGCTGTCGCAGGATTGGTGGTCTGAAATATTTTATCCACCAGGGCTTCTGTTTCTCTATTTTCCCCCGTTTATCATCCGCTTCTGCTACTTTGCTTCCTTCACCCCTTTCTTGCACTGTTGGAAGCGAACTTCCTGTTGACATCTTGGTCAACTGCGGATTTAAAGATTTTTGTAATTTCTCATCCGTAGAATTTATCTCTTCTTCCACATATGTATTGCTGGCAAATTCGTGCCTCTTCGATTCCCTTTGATCAATGACATCTCGGGACAGCTCAATCGTTTTTTTTGGGTGCTGAAAAGTATGGTTTTGTGAGGAACCCAACCTAAAATTACTATATCTTCCACGTTCTAAGCCCGTTTGATCCCTACTAAATGATGCTGCACTCGTTACCTCACACACACCCCCACCCTCCTTCCCTATTCTATCCCCAGCACCATTGTGGGCATGCTTGCTTCTTCTCGAACCCGGGCCGACTGCCGAATCTTGGGAAGGTCAGAAAAGCAGGGCATATCGGCATCGCGACCTGATGTTTTTACCCAAATTGTCTGCGAGTATTGCTTTCTGTCCCACGTCTTAGCCTTACGTGCTCCTAAGGCAGATTGGATCTATTTAATTAGGGAGACAAGATAAAAGGCTTTGTCTCCATCCTAGAATAGGATCCATTTCGAAAAAGGGTTCAAGGAATACTGACAACAGACAGAGACAATAAGTGAATGGCCTTTTGGCCCTGCGACAATGCGGATAACTGCATCAGAACAGAAATTGCTGGTGCTGCTACAACAACTGCTGCTGCTCTCAGAACTCATCAGTTTCTGACTCATTGATGCCACATGATGATCGTCATGGTGGTCGCTGCACCTCTCCTTAAAGAGAATACTAGATGATACTGTTCATCGTCACATACATCATAGTTTCTTACGCAATGTCAGTTGGTAGTCGGATGGAGAACGGCAGATGTAGCGAAAGACTTGAGCTGTTAGTATTCTTTGTTGTCCCAACCCTTTGGTTGTATAACTTTGCGGGGGGCATCATGATCATTGTTCTGGCATCACTTGGAACTATACCCGTCGAAAGTTCCATAGCTGGGGCCTATCTTACCCTGGAATGCATCGTACTATTTGTATGTGCAAAGATGTACACACGCAAGATGCGTGCTTTAGCTGTTGTAGCACCCATGGATCTCCCTGAGATTCCATGAATATGTGTGATTGCAGGCTTTAATTAATATTTTTTCAATAAAATGTTTTGTGTATATACTCTGCACAAATAAAATGTGTTTCTTCACATCAAGCATAAGCATGCTGATCGAATAATAAATAACTCTCTGCTGGAGCCGATGACAGTGACGATGATGCAATATTTTGAATAAAATGACGACGCGAAAAGATTGAGAGATCATGAATAGCCCCTGTTTCTTCTGCTAGATCATCTCTGGCATACGTGCTACTGAGTTTACGCGTAGCGATGTGCCTATGAGCTAACAAATATTGCGTACACACGCATGTCTAGATGTAAATGTACAAAAAGTACCATGGACATCCCATGCCAAGGGTGTAAACATGTGTGCCGCGTGTAAGCATACCGATGGTACATACTACTTTTTTAGTGCTTGGCAAATATATCTTTGTGAGCTGAAATAGCTCCTTTTCTCAAGAGATTCACATACACATCTCTGACACATATTAGCATGGATGATGCCAGTTGCTATGGTTGCTTGGTGTCAATATAATTCCTCCGCCGATGCTTTGATATCAATATGCATGTGTGCCCATCTACAATTGTATATGTGACGTATGTGACGTCTACAATCTTACGGAAGCTCTCTGCACTCGATTTATTATCGTGGAACAACATTTCGTGACATGTTCAATAACAACTTTATCCGCTTTGCTCAGTTACAGTTTCAGAATCATCTGATTTTGCTTGCTATCAAGAGACAAGTGTTGCCCGGTGAGTTTTACATTTTGTGCGAATGTACAAGACGTCTACTGTCGTACCAACATCTGGAGTTCCATTTTCGCATTGGTCATGCATAAAGTATACATCTTTCTCTTCTTTAGGAACTTTGATAAAACCACATGTAGGTCCTAGTCCCTTCACCTTTCCCTTTGCGATATGAAGTTTATGAACTGCTAAGACTTTTTGAAAGGCCTCATCAGCTGTGTCTCTGGCAAAATTGACCAATACAGGATCTCCAATTCCAGGGTTTGCATAGTTGCACTTGTCCAACAAGCAGAAGACATTTTTTGATCCACCGTGAATGCACAAAGTCACGATGTCATCTTCCACCTCATCAATTTTTCCATAAGCTTTCTCCTGCACGTATGATGCTTTCTTCGAGGAGTGCTTAGTACTTTTCATGGAAGTCGTGCTTGAAAATCTACTACGAGATGGTTGTGATTCTTCCCGACATGAAGATCTTCTTTGCTGGCGCTGTTTTCCACACGAATCAACGTGTTTGAAATCGTGACTTTTATGCAGAATTCCATCTGGATCTGTGCTTTTGTGCTTCTTATCATGTTTTATGTATAGATTTCCGTTATGATCCATGCGGAGATCAAGATCAATAACGTCCGACGGAATGAGACTAGCTGCATGTTGGTTGTCATCGTCAGGTTTCCCATCTCTCTTTATTTGTCCCATACAAGTCGGATCTTTGGCCTCGGATTTAGGGATCACGGGTTTCTTTCCAATTACATTGTCATGTTTGATGTCATTGTGAGGTTTGCCATCTCTCTTTATTTGTCCCATACAAGTCGGATCTTTGGCCTCGGATTTAGGGATCACGGGTTTCTTTCCAATTACATTGTCATGTTTGATGTCATTGTGAGGTTTGCCATCTCCCTTTATTTGTCTCATACAAGTCAGATCTTTGGCCTCGGATTTGGCAATCAAGGGTTTCTTTCCAATTACATCGTCATTTTTGGTGTCATTGCCAGGTTCGCCATCTCCCTTTATTTGTCCCATACAAGTCAGATCTTTGGCCTCGGATTTGGCGATCAAGGGTTTCTTTCCAAGTAGACTTTCATTGTCAAGAATCATATTGAACAGTGTTTTCAGCATTTTTTGTTCGTTTCCTTCATGCTGTCCAAGGATTAAGTTGATGACGTCCGGTTCGATCATGGGAAATATGGTGCCATTCTCTGGAGTCATCTCGTACAAGGTTAGCAGTACTTTTTCCACATTTCTACGATGCTGCTGCATGACCCCTCTAATGACTGCAAGGTCAATTAGGGGAAACATGGTTTTGTACTTCGGAGCATCCATTGTTATCATTTCTCTGTGTTTCTTGTTTGCTTATGTGATATCCTTCAGGGTCTTATGATTTTTGAGCAAGGATCCCGAACCGATTCGGCCCACTACTTTCACTCACTTAGGACACGATAACGTATCGACCATTTCCCTGATAAAAATTGCGTGCGACAACAGTCTTACCAGGTCGCACGATGAAATTACTGTGAAAAAACTGTCCGTTATTGCAGCTTAATGTCTGATTCACCAAGCTTCTCTCTTTCTTAGCCGCATGGTTGCCGAACCACTTCCCATGCGAATGGCCGAATCCCGGTACGAATCTTCGATTTGAGGATATCAGGATATCACCATCTATTTTAGAATCGCGACATCGATTCTTGCTTGTCGTAGAAGAATGCAAGATTTTTCTTAGAATCTGACAGAAACAAAGTGCCAGTCCCCCACTTGTCGTCTGGCTTCGAGTCATTGACAGGAGCTACGAGGGTCCCTGCACCGGACCTTGAGGAATCAGCAGACTGAACATTGTGTTTCCCAGAAACAACTGCTGTCCCCTGCAAGAAAGCACAAAAGTACAAAGTTCAGGCCACGATGGTTTGCACGCGCACAGTTTGCGCACGACCCAAAAGCTTGCGTGGAAAGAACTTTTGCTCCAGTTTTCAACAATGAACGTTCCGAACAATCTTCACGCACCGTGTCGTGCTCAAAAGTGCAAATCTATTGCAAGCGATGTGACGAAGCAGCTGAAAACAAAGGCTGCGGACACCATTGACACCACTGGTGCAAGTGAGAGCGTGTGCATGACGCGACAAACGCAACAGAGTCCAAACTTCTTTTGCACAGCTCCACGACAGACAAGACTGTTCCCGTTTCTTTCAGGTTGTGAAATGTCAAAGCGGTAGCAGAATCAACTGCGTGCTTGATTTTTGGTCCATTGGACCGTCAGACCAATCTTTGGTTGGCAATCGTCCAGAAGAACCTGCTAGCCTGACAGAAACCATGCTTTGCCAGTTTGCGTGCATGGAACGCTTCTGTCTGCAAATTATTTTCATGCGATTGGGTTGAATCATCGATGCATCAATTTTTGACATGGTGACACTGCTGGGCAACATTGGTGACGAGATGTGAAGTTGACAAGCTCAATGCAAATGTGGCATGCTAGCATGCTGGCATGAGACATGTGAACAGGAACGTGAATGCCTATTGGCAGTTGAGTACGTAATTGTGTTGGCTAGTTGGACTAATGGACGTTCTGCATAAAGCTCGATGCATGCAATCCGCTTGCGTGCAACATTGCATTGCACCAATGCGTCGAAATGTGGGGTCATGACATTGTTTCCAAGCTCGGCGTGCCACCATTGGTCGCGCTGTCAATGTTTGAGCATGCATCACATGGAAAAACACTGAAGTTGTGTATGCACTGACCAAAAAACATGTTGATGATCAACATGACGCCCTGTCTACGACAAGAGACAAGAACCTTGCATCATTTGCATCTCATTGTGAGCAAATGGTTACGACATCAGACAGCTGCTAGAATGTGCAGAGAAGGACCAGTCTAGCAGTGGGCGGCGGATTGCTCAATGTTGTGCAAAGAGATGTCGTACTTACTGATTATGACATCATCATGACATTACTATTAATCATCACATTATCACAATCGTTTTTTATCTGATTATTTGCCCTTCTTCTTTGTTGCCTTCTTTTTGTCCTTTCCGCCTTTGATGTCGAGACCAGCCATCTCAAGATTCGCCTTTTCAAGCTGTCGCCATTATGTTTTTAAAATTATACATGTTCATCACAATTACTCGTTATTCTGAAAAAAACTGGGAAAGACGCTGTTGTATAGCTAGGTTGAAAGACGTTGGAAGACACGAAGATATTGAGCTTCCATCAGCAAAAGTAAAACACACCCATGATAACCAACCTCATTTCATAAAAAGCGCAATACTCCACAATGAGAGACGGATTTTGCCATACGATAAAACAATCGTTCGTTTGTTGTATGCAAGATCATCATCATTATGCGTTATCCTCTCTCTCTCTCTCCTTCTCTCTCTTTCTTTTACTACCGCTTTCTCGGCCTTTGTCATGTTGATTTCCAATTTAGGGGCCTCAAGCAGCTCATTCACATCGAAGTCCATCTGCACTTGCATGCCGCCCCTAAAACCCAGCAATGACGAATCGTTAGCATTACTATGAAACAACTACTATAGTGCCGATTATGGCAAATAAGAAGAAGAAGAACTTCTTTTAAACTAATCAGGGTAACGATGCAAAACAGCAACACAAACACACACACACACACACACACACACACACACATATATTACAAATATTAGTAATGCTATATGTGTGTATTTTATGTTCATATATGGAGATATCCGCCATACTTCGGGGTGTCTGTTGTGTTTGCAGCGGCAGCAGCAGCCTCTTCAGCTTCAGCCCTATCAGCAACCAAAAATCAACGCAATCATGGAATCGAGGAAGAATAAATAACACCAGGTAGCAGAAATGAAAACGTCGATGAAATCAATCGACGACGCGAAGGTTGTTCGTGGGTCTTTTTCTTTCGCCATATTAAATCCCAGAGAAGACGGTGAAAGAGCTCATCATCATCATCATCACCATTATTATCATCATTGTTATCATCATTACCCTCCTCATCATACACCAGAGAACAAACCACAGCACCAATGCTCGACGTACACAAAAACAGGCTACTATACACCGTACTTACAGTTCTTTCTGCTCTGCCAGCTGTCCTGCTCCTGTCCCGACCTGAAGAGGAAGTAGAAGAAGAACAAAGCGTGTTGTGATGATACTTCACGAAGGTGATTGAACAGCCAATCGTTTGTTATCGTTGTTGTTTGGCCTTTCTTTCCCTTGGCTGCTACAAAATCTGCCATCATCATCATCATCATCATCATCATCATCTTTGCGACCAGCGCCACAAGCACACCCCTCCCGCTGGACGGCACAACATCAGTATGATCGCAATAGAACACTACCTTCTTGATCCGGACATTCTTGCCAGCTTCCAGGCGGGCAATGAAATCGTAGGTGTCCTATTATATATATATATATATATATATATATATATATATTAATATATTTAAATATTCTACCACTACTGCAGCATTCATAAAATGCAGAAACATAGGACCAAGTGTACACCTCACGCAATTCATGCAGAGGAAGGAGGAAGGAAGAGGGAGGAGGGGGAAGGCGTAGGGTTAGTAGGAAGCTACCTTTTCACATTGCTTGAGAGTGTTGTGATAGGAGAACTTTCCGGGCGTTATAGAGAGAAATTGGTTGCAGCACTTCTCCAGAAAGTAACGACTGTGCGTCACAACACACAAAGATCCTTTGTACCTGTGATGCATGAGCATATCACGCCAAGAGAAGTAGTAGAAGTAGTAGTGGTAGTAGTGATACGAATACACAGTAGCTAGTTTCATATGCATATGATGATGATAAAAAAGGTGAGGAGGAGGAGGAGGAGGAGAGGAGGAGGAGGAAGATAGATATGATACTGTGCAATGACTCCTGTATGAGACCTCCCCTTTTGTTGGTACTCATCTTCACCAACACTACTACATGTTTTATGTACCAATCCCCCCATTATTATTGTTCTTTTATACGCCAATTACTACTACTACTACTATTACTACAACAACTACTCAGCAATCCTCCTTGTTACAGGTTATGATGAGACTGTCAACAGACTCCATTTTTTTTTTTTTTTTTGAGAAAAAGGGAAGGGGGGGGGGGGGGGAGAGAGAGAGAGAGAGAGAGAGAGAATGATGGAGGAAAATAAATTATTATCAGCAACACCTGTTAGTCAATAGCAAGGAAAATGATAGAAAGCGAAGAGAGAAGGAGGAGTGAAAAGAGGGAAATACTAGAGAGAGAGGGGGGAGGGGGGATCATGATCTTTTGCTTCTACTTGCTGCGTCAACATCATCGCCTTGTCCTGGTGGAAAGCGTGTTGGTTGCAGCTAGTGTCTATTGTTGTTGCTGTTGTTGTTACTACCCAAGAAGTTAGTTGGCTCGTCAAGCACCAGCAAGTGAGGACACCGATAAGTCAGTTTGGAGAAGATCACGCACGCCTTCTGACCGCCAGAGAAACTGATGGAGAGGAATAGATACATTGGGAACAAAGAACGACGACAATCAGCATCATGGGTGCGTGTGTGTGTGTGTAAACGCGCATATATGACAAGAATCGACATGATGGACAAACACTGATGAGGACTAATAGCTTCCCCCATCCCCATTATTACCCTTTCATCCTGGAGTCTTGCTTGTCGCCCGTACAACCCACGCGTTTCATATGATTTCGCAGCACCGCCTTTGATTGAGAAAGACAGTGATGATGATCGTGATGATGATGAGGAGGAGAATGAGTACCACTACTCTACACATAGCCGTTTCAAATCGTCGTCGTAGCCATAATGATCATCATCATTATCATCATCATTATCATCATCATCATCATCATCATCACCATGAGTTAATCTCACCTCTTTCTCCTCAGGGAATTGAGTCATCATCCACTCAATGGGCGTTTGGTCTAGATTTAGCTGATGATGATGATGAAGAAGAAGAAGAAGAAGAAGAAGAAGAAGAAGGGTGGGGGGCACAACAAATCTTATCACAGAGGAAAATCTGCGTCGATCGTGAAAGTACGTATAATGAATGCTACTGATTGACGAATATCATCAAATGCAAAGCCGCACCTCTTCAGCGGAGTGCTGGCCAAAGTATGAGATGTCAAAGTCATTGTGCTTCCAGTACTCTCCTGATGATGGTTCATTTACCAAGATGAGGGTGATAGCGGTGAAGATAGCGATGATGATGATGGTGATGATGATGATGATGATGATGATGAGGTTGCGTATCACGATATAGTATATCACAACGTCACGTGGTAGCAGAAACATCATCCACCTTCAGTAGGTGATATTCGCTCGTTCAGCAGCTTCAGCAAAGTCGATTTGCCCTGACCATCATCGATGATATCCTCATTGAAGTAGCAACATTGTCGCGGCAATAATGACTACCCAAAGAAGCTTGCTCCCGGGGAAAAACTCGTATACGTGTGTTGTGGATGTGCAGCATCATCATCATCATCATCATCATCATCATCATCTACCGATTGTTATTTATTCGACTGACCGCTCCATTGGGCCCCATCACCCCCAGACGCGTGTTGCTCCAAACCGTCACGTTGAAGGGGTCATCAAAAATAAAGTTCTTCTTGCCGTCATAAGCGAAGCGGCAATCCGTGAGCTTTTGCAGCGGGATCGGCTATGTAGGCAAGTCAGGCGTTTTGTGTGTGTGTGTGTGTGTGTGTGTGTGTGAGTGTGTGAGAGTGTAGGAGGAGGAGGAGAGAAGGAGGAAGAGGAGGAAGAGAATGGCGCTTTTGCTGTAGTGGTCATTTTGTGATAGAAATGCCCTTGTGCATCATGCCACAATTAGAGTTCCCCCCCCCTTCCCTTCACAAACTAGCAATTGTCACTGCTGCTGCCTACTATTACAACTACTGCTTGTAACTTTCTCTACCTCTGATTTATTTGCATGTCCTGGGAGAGGCCCTGAACAACACCACCAAACCAATGGCAAAAGACTGAATACACAACCACACCAACAAACAACGATTTCTCGCCTTCCCCCCCCCCATTCTCTCGAATCTGCCTGATGCACGCAACTGGGAGGAGTAGATCCCCTATCTCTCTCTCCCTCCCTTCCCCCCTCTCTTTGCAGTGCCAGCAACAGCGTTAGTGGTAATATTAGCCAGCAGTGTGCGCTGCTACGCACTGGGATCTGGGAATGTGAATTTAGAACCAATCCGCACCTATGAACGGGGAATGGGAGGGGGGGGGGGGGGGGGGGGGGGATTGGAAGGGGTTCAAGCCTGTTTCTCGAGCGTGTGCGTTTTGTGAAAGAAGACGGGGAGAAGGAGAGAGGGCGGGAAAGAGAGAGAGAAAAACGAAGATGAAGGGAGAAATAAAATCACAACGATCCAGCCCCCTCCCCCTTTACCGTGGCATTACTAGTACGAGTACTACTAGTAGTACTACTAGTACCTGTCTGTTGACATACTCCCTACACCAATCCTCCTTATCTTGCAGCTTACGGCTATTTCCACTTACCTTTAGTGTTTTGATGATGATGATGATGATGATGATGATGACGACGACGATGTGAAATAAGGCTACTGCGTCGTCGTTGTTGTTGTTGTTGTTGTTGTTATTCATTGTTTTCCATACCCCAAGAGAGGAATCGCTTTGATGACGCTCTAAGAACTTATGGTTTTCCTCATATCGTTTCTTATCTTCCGCAGCCTTTTCAAAGTCGAATGTAGCGTGTGTGTGAGAGAGAGAGAGAGAGAGAGACAGAGAGACAAGAGACAGAGAGGGGGGGAGAGAGAGAATGAGAGGGCGGGGGAAGGGAGATGGGCTGGGAGTCGTGTACAAGTCGTGTTTTCAAGCAGCATTGGTAGCAAATAGAACGAGTGATCGTAGTAGTAGTAGTAATAGTAGTAGTAGTGTGTAATAAGAGGAAGCCTCCATTCAAAGGTACCTTTCGTTTGACGAATTGCTTATAAGGACACATGTAATATCTGTTATTATCGAGGAAAGATACTGTTGTCAAATACATGATGATAATGATGATGAGATAATGATGATGATGATGATGATGATGATGATGATTATAGCAAAACATCGGGTATGAAACGAAGTTGAAGAAGCTGGTTGTATATCTTAAGCTGGAATCTTTTCATTGTTAAGCTTTTGCTATACGTATTTCCCCCCCACCCCCTTTTCCGCCCCCCCCCCTCTATCAATCTATCAATCCTCCTCCTCCTCTAATACTACATTACTTTAAGTGTTTCTCCTCCAAGACAATCACACCCTAGAGAAGAGGAGGAGGAGGAGGAGGAAAAGATGAAGGATGATTATAACACGTACAGCTTGGCTCAGCATCAAGGCATATTGTATTGATAGTTTTACAAGCCATAGCATTCCTCCAACCCCTCTCTCCACACCTCTCTCTCTCTCTTTCTCTCTCTCTCTCTCTCTCTCTCTCTCTCTCTCTCTCTTACTCCTTTGCATGTGCTATTCACACACACACACACACACACAAGAGATAAGATGAAGGAAAGGGGGGAATAAATACTACCTGACACACGTTCTCCAGAAGATGCTTATCGTGCGTCACAAGGATGAAAGCACCGTCGTAACTAATAGTGGTAGTCATGATGATGATGATGATGATGATGATGATTATGATGGTGATGATAGTCGAGCAGATAGAGAGGAGACGGTTCTCCACATGTTAAGTAAACATATAAATGGGGGAGGGGGGGATGAAACGTCCTCAATGTAGTTAGTTAAAGAAGAAAAAGATAGAAAGAAAAAGCCAGACACACCTCCTCAATTTATGCTCAAGCCAAAGGATAGTAGGAAAATCTAAGAGTGGTGGTAGTAATAATATATTGATGAGACAGACGAAGGAGAAGAAGGGTTAGATGCTGGAGTGGGATCAGTAGCGCTGCTGGCGATCATTTCAAACTAAAAACAAGACAACACCACATCCATGGTACTTCTTACTTCTCCACGCAATCGTACAGTTGACGACAATTAATCACGTTCTCCTTCCATCCCCCTCCCCCTCCTCCTCCTCCTCCTCCCCCTCCTCCTCCTCCTCCTCCTCCCTATCTCCCCTCTCTCCCCGCCATCTCTATCGTCGCCGCCTCCTTGTTACCCAAGTGGTTTGTAGGCTCATCAAGAAGCAAAAGATCAGCTTTGAGGAAAAAGGCGGCACACAAGGCAACGCGCATGCGTAGACCTCCTGCTCGTAGTAGTAGTAGTAGTAGTAGTAGTAGTTGTAGTTGTAGTTGTGTCAGAGCGGAAATATACATTAACTATCATACCATCCTCATGATCATCACCATCACCATCACCACCACCATCATCATCATCATCAGCATCAGCAGCAGCAGCAGCATCGTCGTCGTTGTGGATATTCGGGACTGAGCAGCTAGTAAGGAAGCAACCGCTGAGGCTTGTTAGAGGCTTGTCCTGCGCTTTATCATCAAATCCCAGCACCTAAGAAGAAGAAGAAAAAGAATAAGAACAAGAATGAATGAATGAATGGCGTGAGGGAAGAGGTAGGAGTTAACAGCCAACGATCAGCTTCATCATCTCCAAGACTCAAACAAAGATAAATGGAAAAGGCAGCACCCTTGCCTTCATTGTGTATGTACTACCCGTAGCATGGACTTCGCCCTGCTCTCTGCCGTGTCTGAGCTGATACGCTTGAGTTCCTTGCGAATCCTAATGAATAGGATTGCGATGGTGGATTACATATCACAAACAGACACGTTCGTCAGTTCTTGTTGTTGTTCTTCTTCTTCTTCTTCTTGTTTATCAATGCATATAAGCTTAACACTCTCTTTCTCTCCGTCTCTCACTGTCTTCCTCGTTTTCTTCCTCTCTCTCTCTCTCTCTCTCTCTCTCTCTCTCTCTCTCTCGCTAATGGCATTATCTTCCCTTCAGGGCTATGCAATTAAAAAGAAAGGAGAACTTATGAGGAAAAATGTTGTTTAGAGTCAAAGAGCGAGGGCGACCATTCGAGGTTTTCCGCATATTTTGCCTTCTTTTCCTCGGTCTTTTCACACACACACAGGAAGAAAGAAAGAGAGAGAGAGAGAGAGAGAGAGAGAGAGAGAGAGAGAGAGATCACAGATTCAATAGACGAATAGTTGTTTACTCAACGATACGGTGTTTGGGGTAGTGTTAAAGGCATTGGCATGATAATTAAGAGGATTCAATGCTTCCGTTCTCACACATCCCGAGCTCTCTCTCTCTCTCTCTCTCTCTCTTCTCTTCTTCTTCCTCCTCCTCCTCCTCTCACCTCATCGTTGCTCTCCGCCAACGACTCAAGCTGTGACTCGATGAAGCTACGCAAACGGGCATTTATGTGAGTGGGGAGAAAAGGAGGGAGAAGGAGAGAGAGACGCTGCTTTGGATGATGAGGGTTTCCATCGTCAATACTACCAAATCTATTGATGTTCTTATGAAAACCAATACCTACTACTACTGCTACTATTGCTACACCTACTACCACTACATCTATGGCTGCTGGGCGGAGTACTTACAGAAGTGTATTTCTGAGCTTGTGGGCTCCTAGCACTGTCTTGAGCACCTGAAGTGGTGAAGAAATGAGGAGCAAGTTGATGACGTGATTAATGACGGGCGAGCAAATGTCAAGTGGCAGATGTTTATAGCAAAGCACTGATAAACGTGTTTGTATTTCTTGAGGAAGCGTGTCGTGATTCGTTGTCTTATATTTGTTGCTACATATTGTCATTTATCGTCATTATTCTAGTGGAATAGATGCGGTTTTTAATGGTTTATTGTGACAAAAATATTGTGCCCCTCTTCCTCCTCCTCCTCCTCCTCCTCCTCCTCCTCCTCCTTCTCTCTCACCGATGGAGACTTGGTTCCTGGGGGTATATCAATTTCCTTCGCATGGTAACTGTGCCGTTATTAACACCACAAACAAAATCCGTTCAAGAGACCAGGAAGGATCAGTCGATACAGCACTAGCCATTACAATTGCATCCAACTTCTTCAGTTATTGCATCGAATATAACTGTGTTAATGACGGTGTTATCGAGTCATTCTTATCGTTGGTGGTGGCAGTAGTAGTACACATGCACATGTTCCGGAAAGTTCTCTATAGTCTTCTCTTGCATGGCATTGAAGAGCGTCGATTTCCCCTGAATGAATGAGCATTCTATGAGAAAATTGTGCCAACGTCATGTATTGTAATAATGATTTGGTTTCAAGGTGGAGGCAGCTAATGAATGCTGTCAAAGCAACGATGTCGCCGGCAAGCCTAGTGTGAGTTTTCAGAGTTTTAGATGCTTCTTTTTCTTCTTACCGCCCCGTTTTCTCCGAAGAGAGCAATTCTCCTCCTCGGTTCGATGGCCAACTTCGATTCGTGGATCAGGAGCTTAAAGGAGAAGAAGACGAGAGAGAAAACGGAAGATGAGAACAAGGACACGACCTTACATGACGAGGATGCTATTATTACCTTATCTTTGTATGGCGTCTCAAGACTGAATCTCTCTATATTGATCGCCATGCTAGTAAGGGGGGAGGGGGGGCGTGTGAAGGAAGAGATTCAGTATTATTAATAATAGAAATCTAATACCACGAATACTACATTGGAGAAATACTATGCATTATTCAAACCTTGTGCTCACTGAGTTGGGCTTGCCCTTTTTCCGTGCCTCTGCCTTTTTTCTATCACCAATAAAAAACAGCAGCATAATGAGTGAAGAGTCATCCCGATGTGTGATGAACGAAAGGCAGTGGAGGGAATGGGGATAGGGGTGGGCATGGTGGGGTACTACGTTTCGAGCTCTTGCTTCGCGACGTACCATCTTGGGAACACTTTCAATATGGAATCCTTTTCATCCCTTAGACAGTGTTAAACACCAGCAGGTTAGAAATGACAGCCAGCAACGAAATAAAAATTAAAAGCCATGTAATCATGCATCAAAACAATCAACCCCGGAACACATAAGAATGGGGATCGATGCCATGATTAGCCTCGTGTATGCAAACACACTAATTTTGATCTGAATGGTGTAATAATCTGTCTTACCAGTGAACGTGGCGGAACTTTGGAGGCACTTTTTTGACGCTAACAATTTGATAGCAAACATTGCATTAATTGAGGTTGACTGTGCGAGCAAATTTTGGCACCGGAGTTAAATTTAACTAGGAATCTCTCTGCCCGAATTTGACGAGCTCGGCAGGATCGCTTCCTTATTTCATCTGCTGTAATGAAATATGTATTGTTTGAAAGCGAATACCCTTCTGCTGATGCTAGGTAGCGATGGCGATAGATCTTGTGGTAGGCCGTGTCACTCCTACTGCCACTCAATCCGAAGAGCGCCGTCAGGAACGTCAACACCAACAAGCTCAATATGCCAACACGACGATGGCGTGCGTGCCAGCGGCCATGCCTCACCAAGGAGGGATGGGTGTTGTAACTGTGCTGGTACATAGTGGCCAGCAGCGATGAACACGATCGGGATCGAGGCGGCGGTACGGTACGGATCGGCCAGATTACAAGCCGAAAGCTTAGTGCAGGTGATGTTCTGTTTCGTGATGTTTCATTGGTAGCGACTGGGTAAATATGAAGTCGCACATACCATTTAGATCTGTTTTCTGCGCCGCCGAAACCGGTCTTTACAGGCGTGTGTGTCTGAAATTACCTGCGCGCAGGGACGCGTTTTAAGATCTGGGCATAGCCTGAGATATGTGTGATAGGAAGAGTTTTTATGGACAAAATGAGGTAACAACTTTTGTCTTCTTAAAAGAATGTAGGTATTTCTATTCTCAAGTAACTTCCCTACTAAGCGAGAACCTGCTGAAGCATATTGCGTCGGAGAATGCAAGAGAAAAAGAAATTTGGGTGAAAATATAGATCATTTTGTCGTCGTTTAGCGTTCATGATGTTGTCGCAGAAAGAAGAATCACCTTTCTTTTCTTCTTCAATGGCCATTGTGATGATGGATGGCATTCGCAATTTATAGTCCACAAAAACTAGAAAAATACGATATATCTTGTTGTCGTAGCATACATATCCCCTTCGTTTGTCCAAGGGCACTGATCATTCTTCCCCTCCCCCTAAACATCTGCTCATAGTATAATCTACGAACGAGACATGTCAACAACTCTCAATGAAAACAGCGAGCCTACTGAGTCGCAAGAGGTATCGGCTGAAGGATCAGCAGACGATGTTCCCAAGAAGGTACCAATTATCTTCCTTGAGTTGGCTGTTTCTAACGTCACAATCAGGTCTCTTTTTCGGAGTTCCTCGAGAAGTTAAAGATCTCACAGTACAAGAAGGTAGCGGTTGAATCTTGATCTTTGCGTTCCAAATGCTGAAATCTTTCAAAATCATATGATGACCTGCAGGAAATTGGAGAGGCTCTACTGGAACGTTTCGGAGTGGAAATGTTACTGAGACTGGATAGAGATGTATAATATCGCCTACTAGCAACATGCCCGCCCCACACGTCACATGCACAAACATAGAAGCGGGAACATCCTTAAAAGAAACGGTGCCAATAAACATAAAGACTGGGATGTTTTCTAGACCTAAGATTAACAAGGTAGAAACATAATTCTTCTCAAATGTTAGGAAGCAAAAGCCACGTTTGACAGTTTCGGCATGAAGTCAGGTCCAAATAATTATTTCGTGACTAATTTCGATAAGGTTAAACATAGCACGCGCAATTTTAAATAAGGTCATCGAGCAAAGTCGCTCCGATGTTTGGTCCAGGAACAGGAGAAGGCTAATTTGGCGAAAGAGGCCAAAGAAAAGGACGAGAAAAAAGAAAAAGAACAGGTGTACCGATTAACAGAACCATTTCATCCAATCTTGCACATGCTCTTTTAGATTTTATGTTCGAATTTTTAATCTTAAATATTGAGTTTTTGGAGGAGTGAATGTCCTATTGTGTGTTTTTGGCTGCCGAGCATGTCAAGATTTTGGGATTTCATGAATTGTTAGAAATCTGAGAAACATTTTTTTTTGGGATTTCATGAATACCACCCCCCCCCCCCCCTCTCTCTCTCTCTCTTTCTCTATGTATGTAAATACACACACACACACACACACATATATATATATATATATTATGTGCATATGAATATGAATATTTTTATTTACAGAGATATTATGTGTGATTATGTCGAGAAATCGAAAATACCCTCATCATCAAAAACTTGGCATATTTGAAAATTTAGATTAAGCCCCCTATTTGTTGCTGCTCTATTCAGAATATTGGACCACTCGTATTCGAGGACACTGATGGGGACATCTGCAGTTATGTTCTCGAGTAGTGCACAAATTATTGACCAAAATATTTTGATGATAGCCCAAGTTTCTACGGGTTCCATAAATCCCGTTCATATTGAAAGATATAAACATCATTTTTTTAACTGAGAAAAGCACTGTTGTCTCTTGCGATGATTATATTGTAGAGAGGGCAAGTTGATCGCTCTTACAAATGGCAACAGAGAAGGGGTTCGTTGGTCAGTCGTACTCGTGTTGTTATCTCCAAATGCATGGTGCAGTCATCTCATGCCCATCATCATAATCTGTTTACCGCAGCCGGTAGAAAGAATAACTTACGATGGTGAGGGATTCATGGACCAGCATGGATACACGGCGCCTCTAGATTATAATGCGGTAATCTGATAATTTTTTGGTTTTCGTTTTGGCGCACGCTCTCGTGTGTTCGTAATCCGGTAGCTACCTGTTGTGACTTCCACTTAAGTTCTCGATCATTGATTTCAGGTATTTGAAAAATTTAGAAGATTAGCAGAAATTGCTGGAATACCATTTAGGAGTCGGGAGTAGCAGAGCTTTGCTCTCTAGTCCGTCACTAATTCCGTGCCGCCCTGGACCGCAGATCCAAGGTGATCATTTAGCACTTCTGGTACTGAAAGCATCTGGTAGCAGCCACGATGCAATTCAATAGATAGAACTACAACAGCAACGGTCATCATTGTGTATCTAAGTATGTGTAGAAGGCGCCACTTGTTATGTATGCCACGTACACATGATCCATAATGAATGAATGTCGAGTGTTGATACAATTGGAGATTCTTTCATCCATTGTTTGCTTAAATTTGATGCCTCTAATGAGACCTGTCGGCGATAACCCTCTAGCCCTTGAAGCGCAGCGCCGTAAATGTACGTCACGCGTGCAATTATGCAATTATGTCGCACACACATGATCCGCCTGCCATATAGATGTGTACTAGTGCACAGAGTGGCAAATGATACCGCAAGGTGTACGTACCGTGGCTGATCACACTGTAGACACTACTGCTCAGTCGTATAGTAGTGTGACATGCTGTAATGCGTGTCTGTCCCATGCAAGTACGTTACATGCTAGTATGTGTAATATAAATGACATGTAATATCCATTGTAACTATCTACGCGTACATCGATCATGTGCAATATAGTTGTTTTGCAGGGTTCTAGTGCGTTTATTATGTGTATAGCAGATGTTTAAATGTACGTGAAATTATTACATTTTCTCATAAGCTAGTCATCCTAATGTAGCTATGTAGCTATGCAATGCTAGAATGGTGGTATGTAGCACACATGCCCGTAGTATCTATTGTGATCCCACTATCTAGCTATATCACCACTCTAGTCTAGTTGTGGCGGCGTGCGCTGCGCGAATGAATAAATAATGCAACAGAAAATACGCTATGCACATCTAGACATCTACTATGTAGGATGCAAAGTCTCCAAACAGCAAAATATTGATACATGGACAGGGCTTCACAACGATTGTAATCATTGGCTATTACTGTGCTGATCATGCAGCAATATACGAACGACAGTTGACAATGCCATCGAGAATGCACCGATGGACTGAATGGCTACAACTGTCGTATCCTAACTACGAACAGCTTCGTAGAAGAGAAGATATGCTTCACGTCGAGTTCTTAGGCGTGCTCTTTCACTTCGAGCTTCGTGAGTGGATAAACGCCATGCCTGACAACAATACGAGTTAGCATCCAACAGACTTAAGCCGAATCTTGAAGGCATATCACATACCTTCTCATCATCGAACTCCACCCATCCTGCATGATCGCTTTGGTACACACGACCGAAGAATGGCTGCGGAGCGGAACATACAAATATATTATGTCAGGATTGTAGACAAGACGTGGATCATCATCATCATCATTATCATCGCCATTGCCATCAATATCAGTCTGACCTGACCAGCCTCGTTTACTCGAGATCTCTTCTTGAGGTTATCTAACTGAGGGCCTTTACTAGAGCTCTCCCCGCTGCTTCCATCGAGTTTAGCCAATGTCAACGCGGTATAGTGCTTGTACCTGAGTAAAAACAGTAATGATTGAGGCGCAGCAAGTAGAAAAGTTTCGCTGCAGGATGAGTTTCAAGTCTCTTTTCAGCAATGATTTCTGGAGTTTTGATGTATTATCTTGTTTGTTGTCCCCCTCCTCTCCCAACCCCCCCCCCCTTCTCTCTCCTTCACCCGTCATTCTGCTGATGGTTGACGACGCCCACAAGTCGGTATCTACAATCCTGCATCCCAGCAACGGCCGCCTCCTCGTCATCCTGCTCCTCAGCCGCTTTCTTCGCCTCTTCAGATTTGCTTTTCCCATTCATTTTCCCACCGCTCCTATTCTGCCTGTGGGAGTTTTTGTACTTGGAGACGAGGTTCTCGGCAGATCTATATAAAGGTAGAAGTGATAGGAAAAGTTATTAGATATACAAACAAATATAATTCCGAACTCAACAACCCACTGCAAATCGCAGTCCTCATTGTGTCGTTTGGTACTGCTGTTTTCTTTTCTTTTCTTGATGTGATTATGAGTGAGTGGCTGATTATGAGTGAGTGGCTACCGTAGGCAGTAGTGCGAAAGATCTAGTTCATTCGGGAACGCAATTTGGGAGTCTGCCTTGCCTGATCCGTCTGCAGCGAATCTCTAGCAGCAGAAGAAAGAGAGAAAAAGAGACAGTCAGAGACACAGAGAGTCAGAGACAGATATAGAGACAGGGACAGGGAGAGTTTCACGAGTTGTATTTCGACGAAAGAGCAGACGCCTAGATCTGTGAGCACTCCTCCTTGCATAGTTATCTCCCTCCCTCCCTCCCAGTGGTATGAGTTACCTTAAGATGTATGATTAGGACTGGAGGTAAATGGTAGAACATCATGCGGCATGTTGCATCCCCCCTCTTGTTGCATCTAGAGCAAAAATATGCATTGGAGCCTGACAGGCGCTCCTCTTTAGTAAAGTCTTGGAAACACTGATGCAACGTCTTGGTTTCGTCGCCAGGATCCATCGAGGAGTGGTAACCATTTCCATCGACTTGTGGTATCTCGTTCCCCCCTCTACTATTTTCTTGCCCACTCCCTATTGTTGTTGTTGTTCTGCGATGATGTCGCCGGCTGCTCTGACTCCCGAAAACCTTCTTCTTCCTCTTGCCACCACTACTGCCAGCGCTACTAATACTATGGCCATTACTGCTGCTGCTGCTGTCATGTATGCTGTATGCTGAGCGCAGCGACCGCCGGCCCCCACCCGACCGTGCTGGTAGTGATTTTGCGGACGAATGCCTGTTCCTCAACGGAATGTTCAGGGATACAGTCGAAAATGTGCTGTACACCGTTGAACGTTTGAAGCAAGTCTGACATTCGACTCTGTTCTGGGTCATGCCGAAAAACATCTCGCTTATCACGCTTCTGCCAACCGACGACATAGACACAGAAACCACATGTGTATATACTTGAATTAGCGCGGATGAAGATAGAAATTCAATAAAAGAACGCACCCGTTTGGACGTCGCAATGTCTCCCATATTGCGTTCGCACGTTTAGTTGGCGTGTGATGCTGTTCCTCTTGTGCTTTTTGCACTTTCCTCCTCTTACTTTTTTGGATTACTGTTGTCCTCGCCCTCCGTTTCCTCCTAATATTTTTTTTTTCAGCTGTTATTTTGGTATTTTGTACGTCGTAACTCTATAATGAATTATCGACGCCATTGAATATTTTTGGTGGAAATATAATAAGAGGTGGGAGAGGGCTACAAATATCAGCTGTAATTATCAAAGCGAAAGTCTAGTCTCTTTCTATTTTCAGAACAAGCGACTGACTTGGCTTTTGGTTTCTTCTCAATGCGTTTCAAGTCACAATTAAGTTCATCCAGTAGCGCTTGCGTGAACTCCTGGCAGTCGTGCTGCTCGTTGCCTTTAAATTCAGGCCGAACGTGCTCAATCAGCGCTTTCAAGTACTCCGGACATATGTACTGGATGATGACAAGAAAACCAGAATAAATAGGTGCGGGTAGAACAGAACAGTGTTAGCGGTTTGAGTTCGCAAAAATAATGGTGGGCCATCGTGGAAGAATCACAAATGTGTTGGCGTCCTTACATGGATTAATCACCCCCCATTCTACTTCACCACAGCTAACATTCCCATGTTAATTTTCATCATCATTACTATCATCGTTTTATATTACCTTATCTTCAATCTCATTGTTGCTTAAAATGTGCACCAATCGTGTAAATTCACCACTCAACACCTAAATAACAATAGTTAATAAGAGCATGTGATGGAGTGTTCAGGATTAGCATCGGGCTCATCTGTCCTCAGTAACTCTTCACCATTGCATAATTTTATATCCAGTTGTGGTCATCATGATCAATAGTATCAAAGATGGCTCAAATGCGTACTACCCCCGGCTTAAGAGGCTTCGGCGTGGGCTTTACGGTGAAAGATGATGCGAGTATCTGCATGAGGAGAAGCAAAATGAAGTATTTTGGAAAAAAATGAGATTTGTTTTGGGCTAAAGTGGAGCGATACGGAATGAGAAGACGATAACAGGGGAATGCGAGAGACGCACACACTCAATGACACAACTCGTGTCAAGTGAATGAAATGTGTTAGTTGAGCTGACCTTCTCTCCCACCCGTACGTGGTTTGGTGTCTTCTCTCCCTTCCCTTTCACGTCTTCTGGTTTAGCAGCTGAGTTGGCAGTAGATTCTAAATTTTTAGCTCCTATGGATCCGGAGGGAGGAGGCGTGGAGAAGGAAGTGGTGCCACCTTCTCCTCCTCCAGGAGATGCCTTCCACCGCTTCTTGGGTTTTAGTGGGGATCCTTTCACAAAAACGCTAGCATGCGTCTCAACTTTAGACCAGCTGCCGCCTTGATAATATCTGAATAAAAAAATAAAGCACGAGTGTTATCACCGTTTGCTTAAGGCCAACATAGCAACCTCTTCCACGGTTACATAATATTATGTTATTTAGTATTGTTACTTAATATACATCTTTCTTCTACCTAATCTGCGCTTGAAATTGACCGCCTCCAATCCTTTTAGCTGAGAACTTAACCTCACCGTCGAAGGCACCTGTGACTCCCGAATCAGTGTTGGCCTTGGTGTAGTTCCAACTTGCTCCTTGTGTATCCCAACCGGGAATAGGCCATATCCCGTCACCATACTCAGGAACCGATTTTGGCACAATGCAGATCACTGTATAAGGTCGGGCAAGCGGGTCTGTAAACTTTATGAGTATATCATCGTCCTCTCCATATTTATTCTTTGACAACTGGAGCTGAAGAATAAATACATAAGCTTAGAGGCATTTAAGTGTTTATGCTAGCAATTAACAGAACTATTACTCTCTCTCTCTTTCTCTTTCTCTTTACACACATGCCGTTTCAACAAGCATTATCACACCGACCGTAGGTAAGTTTTCGCTGTCTTGCTTTCGGACCTGCTCCCGTACTTCCCTCCCTGCTAGCTTTCCGCAAAGCTAATGGGGAAGAGAGAAAAAAATAAAAAAGTAAGAACTTATATTACATTGAGTTTAACGAGCATATTAAATGATGTAAGTGCTCATTCATGCCAATCATACTCCCATGCTACCGAGTTTCGAATACCTTGCAATGTATATCACCCTGTTTGTTGGTTAATGTACAAGCTGTGCATCTCCATTCCCCTTCACTGAGAGGAATTTGCGGTTCCTAAATACATTGACCCTCATTAGCAACCCTTCTTTTTAAGGACGAAAGTCGGGTATTGAAGCTGAGATTATTAACCTTTTTTATCTTCACAGTTCGGGCCTTTGGTGATTCCAATGGTACGTCCAGATCTGAGGACCTTTTTCTCTGAGGAATATTGAAGAGAAAAATCGAAAAAGATCAGCAAGGAAACATCATATGGGATTAATAGTTTGTCTCACATCTAACGAAAAGTATGATCTGCCAGATGACGGAGGCTCAGGACCCTAGAGTAATACAGTATTTCCTTAGTTTGGAGCCAGTATTTGTATTTAGGCGAAAATCAAACTTACTGGATCCCGAGCTAAAAATTCGTCCATAAGAGGTGTGAGTGTCGCAAGGCATTGAACTGCGGCGTTCATGTAGCAGGTGTTTCCTGTTAATTTTTTACGAGAGGTCATATTCGGCATCAATATCAAACATGAATTTGTCGCAACCTATGTTCTGCAGGCCCACCAAGGCTCTGTGCATTTTCTTAGGTGGGAAGCCGTTTAGAGTTTTTTTGGAGCGAACTAAGTGGGCGGAAGGCGGCGGCAAAAGACGGGCCTTGGCGATAGTCTCAGCGACATCTGTGGGCCGAAGTGTCAGAAGCAGTTACCAGTAAAGTCTGTGCTTAAACTTACCTAACCGAGCTCGCTTCTGTACATTAGACCAACTTCCGTTACGAAAGTATCGTAGCTGGACTTCGTACGTTCCTGGCTCAAATATGTCTGCGTCAAACTTCACTGACCCTTCCACCTGTAAATATTGTCAATTATTGAGGAATTTTGTAACAACTGTTCCAGCCTGGCAATTGTACCGGTTCTTTGCGAAGACATCCGTTCCACTTATTGCTGTATAACATATTTTCATCAAAGGATGGCTCAATTTCAACAAGGGAACTCTGATACCTATCTGTGCCTATATACTTCCAATGCTCTTCTGTTACTCCCGGGACAGGCCAATGGTCGTCACTTTGTGGATAAATTTGTAAGATAAATATCGGGAAGGAATTGTCTTTCATCATGATAACCTTGTTGTAGTGCTAGGAACAATAGAGACAACATCGAAGGAGTTTTGATTTGGATTGATGAACTTCACGACGATCTCCTCTGTTGATGCGTAAGCCCTGGAAGAAAAGAGGGGGGGGGCGGGTTATAAAAAAGGAAGATAGTTAGTCGCGCGTTACTTTCAAGCTTCTTCCAAGCATACCTATCTTCTTGAAGAGAGATCGAGACCTCAGGTGCCGCCCGATTCCTGAGAATAATGTGAAGTTAAACGATGTGGATGTTCCTTGCTCGTTAACCACCTTGTTCTTCCTCGAGGATGGTCGCAAGCGGCGCATCTCCGTGCCCCAGACCTGTTGTCGAGGGTGCACTTTTTACACCTCCACCCTTGTACCGCACTCATCGCTTGCGATGTCCCCAAGCCATTTACTCACGGCTGTAACAACACCACCATAGATAAGACAATGCGGACCTCAAGTGGCATCTACAACTTTACTACCAACAAGTAGAGAGGTTCATAAAACAATTTTGGAGGATATGTGTCTCCTTTAACCTTGCAGGGTCCTTCATAAATGCGTCCCCCCCCCTATGGTTTTTGTGTGAGCTGGTCTCCCTCTACTTCTTCAGACTCAAGCAGAGGTGACCCAAGACGACTGACATTGACGCTTTTGTATGCCAGTTTCAAAAATTTCATGTCGTAGCTGAAGGCTATAGTGTAAACTTGCACCGTAAATATTTCACTTGAGGTGTTTTACTTTTGAAATTCGCCCACACATTCCTTCTTGAGTGAAATCGGGAACGGCATATGTTTCCCTTTAATGACATCGTCACCCCATTGTCGTTTGTCATAAATAAGAATATATTGAAAGAATCTCAGCAAGGAACTCCATTCAGACTATTTTTTACACTAATTTTCAGTTCCATCGCAAATATCCTCGGAATTTCCTTTAAATTCCTTTGTCGTTAGGATTGAATTATATTATTACCGTGAACTTCGAACTTCTTAAAACTAATATGTAAACTCAGGCAGAATCCGAAGCAAACCTTGTACGCATCTCTATGGGATTTACGTCGTAAAAAGCACCGTGAAGCTCTAAATCTTCGAAAATGTAGGTTAATTTTCAAACGGACGATAGCATCGGCGTTTCACTCGAAAACCCGAAGAACAAGATTGCAACTATTTTGCACCTCAATTGAATTTGTCACCAAAGGGGGTTTATTTTCCCTTTATCTCAAAAAGCGTTCAATTTGAGCATAACCAAGAAGAAAACAACATAATTTTATGGCGTATTTTAGGTATTTGCTTACCAATTTTGCAGCGATAAATACAAAATTAAAACTCGGCAGGCCGGCTCATTAAATTCAGATTCGACATTCTAATATTTAGTGTAGCTAGCTGTAATAAATGACAATTTGGAATACAGGAGCATAAATATTTGAATAATTAAATGCTATCTAAATATTTACTGAATATTCCCTGTACATTATAGATCTGAAGATTATGAGTCTGCGTATGAGTTCAATTGTTCAAACTCGATCTCTAATGAAACACAAAATGTCCTACATTTTATTTTATGATTACAATAAATATACAGTCGCATGTCTCTTTCTGTTTGTTTCTTTGTATGTTAGGAGTGACAACAAGGTCTTATAAATATAGCTGGAAACAATGGTGGCCACCACCTCCCTACGCACGGCGTTCGCCCTGTCCCTAGCTACGTCAGCCCTGCTTCTAATATTCTTCTTCACTACAAATAAAAACCATGGTACTTTTCGCAATTATTTCTCAACACTTTCAGTGAAATCTTGACAACATAAGATCTCGTCCAACTTCATGGTGCACAAATTAGTGGGGTATGTGTTAATGAGTTCGATAATTTATAATTTTTAGGTCTCGAGAGAGGGTTAGTAATGTCTCAGAGAACGACAGGTATATCATATCGATTTTATTTGAATGTAATGAGAACATGATTGTTGTGAATTATGCCTCCAATTGTATTAAACACTAATTAACCATCCCTCCTTTTCAGCGCCATGCTCTACAGTTTTCGGAATGAAGTCCAGGCCGGCTTTCAGAAACTTTAGAGTACACGCAGATGAGGATGGAGCATCTGTTGAGGGTGATGCTGCTTACAGTCCAGAATTCATTAAAAGGGTTAAGAAAGCGCTCAAGATCAAAGAGAAGGACTGGACTATGGAGAAGCTCACAGACCCTAAGGTGAGTGTTTATGAATAAGATTTTCTCTTGCATAATGTTGAGGACCATAATTTAATTTTTATTCTGCAGCAACGCATCGATACTTTGGTTCAATTTTCGAAGAAACGTGATTTCGACCCCATGGTGCTTCAACACCTTCTGTCTGCTTTCAAGGAATCCGGAATGGTAATATTACTTTTCCTTTTTTTTGGTTGATGCCCTAATAAAGACGATAACGTTAGGAAACGAAAGAAGAAGTTCGAAAGGAGACTCTTGAATACCTTCGATTTAGCAGGGCACGTAAGCGTATCATGGATAGGCAACTTGCGGAACTCTTCCCGGAGGCTGCTTAAGTTTAAGTTAGCACACTTATGTCGTGCGTAGACGTCCATAGATGTGTTGTGAATGTTATTGTGGTGATGATGATAAAAACTTAAAATATCACGATTACATTTGTACATAAGTTATGGATCAACAGTATTCGTTCCGATTACTGCATGCTGTCATTCTCACAGACATACCCCAGTCTGTGTACCACTGCATACGCTTTCTGCAAGTTGAACTTTATGGTGTAGACAAAACATAGAATTATGTACATGTAAAAACATATCTAGATCTACATTTTTACACAGCTGAACGATTTTAGCAATAGCAGGATAGATCAATGTACACTCGCATACAGAAGCGTCGCCGAGTAGACTCCATGTACGCTTGTCTGGCTGACGCATACGCAACAACTAATCTAGCTATCTAGGAGTGTGCACGTACGCATGTATGTGCTTGACATACTCGTCAGCATGCAGTCACGTGAGGCGCGGTTCACTCTGCAACTTAGTCAATCTAGCAATGCCCACCTATACCATATAAAGTTAGAGATGGATCAAATCTGTCGGCGCATGCTGCTAGAGCATGTGTGCGAACTTCATGCCAGAAACAACGACGTGCGAATGTGACAGATCAATTGTAGTCATGCATGTGTGAGATGTGATGAGTGAATGAGCATTGCATACTAGCATGCGAACTGCTTTTGCAGCTGCAGCTGTCTAGCTGTGTTCATCGCCTCTGCACGTGTTTGGACTGCGATGCGACCTGCGCTAGCTCTAGCTAGAGCTGCGGCGAAAATGAAGGAAGCCATGCAATTGATGTATCTAGACATGGGTGCGCCGATCGCACGGCAAGACGATGGCATCGCGGACGCAACTCATCACACATGTGCAGCGACAGTCTAGCAGTGTGTCTCCGATCCCATATTTACGATATGTACAATGAAAGCGTTCTTGCTTCTTAATATATGTGATCCTAGCTCACCCACAAGTACTTGGTATTACTTGTTTGACAGCAAGGGTATAACATTCAGAGATCATTGGCATTCAATCGCTTCCAGTCTTCCCACGGCTATTGTAAATTCAATAATTTACTGCTGTGATACAGGCATGTAAGCGCCATGTATATACTGTGCGTGTGTGGGCTAAGCGTCTAGCTTGTAGACTTAATAGATGTAAGTAGAACCCATCCATCATCCTCTTTTACGGAGAAATCAACAAACCCAAGCTGGCTAAACTCGTCGATAATCCTCTCCGTTTGATCAGTCTGGTACGACACATAGATTATAAATCAGAAAAATTAAGTTTCCTACTATTCCTGCGTACTCATCTTCCTCCCCTATTTGAAACTTTCAACCGCTCCCAAAACTTACGAGAATGCCACTAAGGGCCAGGCGGCCTCCGGGACGTACACTCTCCGAGAGAATTTTCTTCAGTGACAACAACACATTCATATGGATGTTTGCGATCACAATATCGAAGAGGCCACCGTTCTGGTTAGAGAGGGGAGGGGTGTAGTAGCAGACAGTCAAAGGCAATCAGTGATCAATAAGACATCAAATTGAGCCGAAAAAACTTGAGAATAATTACGTCTTTACCATTGATGATGATTCAGTTGCTTCGAGGACTGTAATCTTATCCGATAAACCGTTCAACTCCACATTACGCTGTGCAGCAGCGACAGATACCTTGTCAACATCAATTCCTACGCACCGTGACGCGCCTGCAAATATAAGTGGATAGATAGGAAGGGCAGGGTGCCAGAATGAGCAGGCTGCTGTAAATGCCTGTGACTGTTGTTGTGCTGCACACCGTATAAAGCAGCAGCAATGGAGAGAACGCCAGAGCCGGTGCCCATATCCAAGACTGATAGACCTAAAGGCAAGAGGGAGGTAGTAAAAGTTGCCTACCATTGCGAATATGCAATACCAACACAGAGCATGTATTGCCATGCAAAGGGTCCATCAAACGCATTTGTACGAGCTGTTTAACCACATCTTGCTGCAGGATATGAGCAGTATGGTTTCGCATCAACCTTGAACGGGAGAGGACGATCCACTTTTACCCTCTGCCAAGCCAGAGATGTACTTGAGGCACAGCCTCGTGGTGGGATGGTCGCCCGTACCTGTGTGTGTGTGTGTATGTGTGGGCATGGCGTATAATAAGGATCTTACTCTATTGCAGTCGACACAAATACTGAATAAAGAGGTCAAATCTTAACGATAAAAATGGCCGACTCTTCTAGAGAGTAGAGGATTACTCGGAAATCACAGCACATCGATGGTATGACAGTTTTTGACTGTGTGATGAGATCACAATCGTCAGTATCTTTCCCATGTCTCTACAGCAGCCGTCATATTTTATTTTTAGGAAAAGGAGTTATTATCATTATTATCATTTTAATAGTGAGACCGAATGCTAGGCCTGGCGTGAGTACAACATTCACAGCACTTGGATCCTACGAATAAGACGTTGTAAGTCTGTCAGATCGGTTGTGTTCATTAAATGAGATTGAAAAATAAATCATACAACCGTCAACGCATATCACGCCAACACACATCAGTAATCACACCACATGTGCGGGGGGTGCTTGATCATACAAAACATAAGAAACAAGGGGAAATATTAGACGTCATCGTTGTCGTCGTCGTCAAGCTGCCAACCTTAGCATCTGACCATTCAGGCACAATCCATAGTTTATCCAGGATTTGTATTGGCTGGTACGTGTCCTTGACAGACTGCACCCAGTCCTCGCTACCTACCTGTGTTTCATTGTTGCAGTCACGTCGTTGTTATCACGCAATGGTCAAGAGACAGCGAAGTCACAGCATCACGCACCAAAGACCATTTACCTCTTTGACCGAAACCGAGATCTGATCGCCAATTCCAAGTATATTCGCAGCCTCCATGCACAAGGACGTGCCTTGAACATTATCATCATCATCATTATCATTTTTCATATGAACTGCTGCTGTTTTCTAGAACGACGCATGTTTCAATATTGGCAAGTTTAGAGGCCCTCCATTCTCGAAAGTACACCCTCTATCTTACTGCCCGTCTACCGTCCTCCCCAGGTGTGAAGAATGCTCTGAGCGTCACCTATCATCATCGTTTCGTGAAGCATGGAAGTGACGAGAAGGACGGAAAACGATTATGATACGACAACATTGTGGCTAGCACCACATCTATACGCTGCCGCTACTCTTGCTAATGCTCTGTTACGATGAGGATCTCACCTTCTTCCACATGTTCTCAGTAGTTACACGGTCGAATACAGGCGATTCCTCTTCTCCTGGTGCCAGCTCCTCTTCAATCGTTACTGTATCCGAACCCTGAGCATGTCATCGTTGTACTCTCGTCATATACATACACATGTTTCTCCATCATAGGGCTGTGTGTCCAATCTACGCTCTAATAGTTTTCTTCATTAGCTGTGTATATATATATATATATATATATATATATATATATCGATCTGGTGCGCACAAATAACCAATCTTGCTGGCTACTCTCATTATTTTTTCTTCTTCTATCCCTCTACTACTACAACTACTACTACTGCTGCTACTACTACTGCTACTACTACAACTACTACTACTACTACTGCTACTGCTACTGCTACTACTACTACATCTACTACTACTACTACTATTACTATTGCTACTACTACTACTACTACTACTACTACTATTACTATTGCTACTACTACTGCTACTACTACTGCTGCTACTACTACTGCTGCTACTACTACTGCTACTACTACTACTATTCCAGAAATGAGAAATGCTCTTTCGCAGGAGAGCCGAATGACTCACCCTGTCAATGATCTCCTCGCACAGCATTTCTGCCATATTCCCCGGAACTCCAGCTACTATGACCTCAATTGCGCATACTCCAATCACAGAATCACCGTTGTTCCCGTCAGGGTCCTCATTGCTTGAGGGGGAGGAGGAGGAGGAGGAGGAGGAGGAGGAGGAGGAGGAGGAGGAGGAGACGGAGCAGCGTCTTAGCCAGGTCCTAACAGAATATGACAAGTTACAGGAGAATTGAGAGCTATGGCAAACCGTAATTATATATCAGGAAGTAAATCGACCTCGTTCCGTGCAGAGCTTTGTTTGAATCGGCAAACCCCCGAGCCTTTAAGCCATACCTGTGCAATTCTGGCTGGGATGCAGCGGGAAGCACGTGACGACGAAGCTGCATAGCGGGCGACAATGACGATGATATCGATGATGAAGGATACTGTGCAGATTGGAGGTACAGTGAGGGTGGGGACAGGGAAAACTGCCGTCCGGGTTGAAGGGGCTCCTGCTGCGCCAGCGGGATGAGAGAATGCCGGTTAAGAGGGGTAGTAGTTGTCGTAGGAGTAGTAGTTGTGGTGGTCACGATGGAGGTCCAGCAACAAAGCCGCAGCCGCATCAGAGCTGACAGTGAAAGCTTGTGGCGAGGAGGGGGGGGAGAAGCCCCCAACCGTCGCTGCGCTCGGAGGGCCACCACACGGTGGTAGGGGGCCATTGTGAAGCGGCAACGCTTACTCGTACTCTGCACCTGTGAGGAGCAGAAAACAAAGGCGATTTCTCCTTGAAAATGGCCTTCTCGGAGCTCTGCCGATGCCAGAAACGCAGGCGGATTTACAGGTTTCGGAGATATGTTTGGGCCTGGGACAGAGCCCGCAGGCGGGCACCAGCTTTATAGGATATTTTCGGTGTAATTTTTTTCCTAAAATTAAAATACGGCGAGGAACATCCATCGAAGAGCGAGTGAGTCGTATCACACACTTCCTGCAACTGAGAGGGGGGGCAACGACTGACGCTAAGTAACTTCCAACCTTCACGAAACTCAAAATCAGTAGGTCATTCATTGGTCCCACCCCTATAGCAACACCATAGTTGTCCATAGTTGTATGGAAGCACAGGCATAGGGGAGCGATCATCCGTGGCGCTAGTGGGAGATTCGAATCTCACTCATTCCTCCTCATCAGATCTTGGATTTTTAGGTGGCTGGAAGATAAATCGTTGAGATGAGCGCAACAAAGGTTAAAAGCACCACGGTGGACTTCGATCCACTGCGGAACCCGGTAATATCCATCACATCGTGCAAATGATGACTATATGGTGGTGATGTTGGACATGATGATCCTATAACTGATGACAACGATGATGACGACGACGACGACGACTTTGTATACCAAGATGCCACGCTAAAATTATATCATAACAGGACATGTTCAAGTTCGGGGGCAACCCTGAGAAGAAAAAAGTGGCTAAGAAAGTTGCATTTGCGAAGAAAAAGCCAGAGAAAGCAACACCGAACAAGGCCACAGCAGGAGAAGGAGTTAAGTGTTTCGATCAATCCATATCCCGAGCTGCAAGCACAGCTATCCGTAAATATTATCTCACTGTTACCGCCGCTTTTTTTTCTTAAAGAAGAAGAAACCACCGGCCCCCAAACCCCAGCCAGTGCCTGAAGCTGAGGAAGAAGAAGAGGAGGAAGATATCTTTGGAGCTGCTGAGGCCAACGAGGGAGAGGGTAGCATTCCAAAGTCATTCCTGGATGGGTAAGCAGTAGCAGCAACAGTGCGGGTGGAGGAGAATAAATGACGGCACTTCCTTACTTGTTGGCATAATGTAGTAGTAGTAGTAGTAGTAGTAGCAGCACAAACTGTTGTTTTGTGACTTTGTTGTTATGTAAAGAGATGAGAGCAGGCCAGAATAACGACATTAATTCATTTTATTCGTCGCAGGGCTCCTGTGGCGACATCATCGTCCGAAAAGGATCCCTTTGCTGAAGGCAAGACTGAAGAGGTTGCCGCGTGATGATTATACACTTGCAGATGATTATTGCTGCTGGTGCCTCTGTTATTGGTGAGGAATGCTGCATCTAGCAGAAACTATTATCCTGGCAAACCAGACACATATGCATAGATATCCCAGCCCAATAGTCAGCTGCTTTGCCATGTGATCCTCTGTCTCATCGTCGTCATCATGATACTACTGCTTAGAGCGGCGGCCTGCAGGACGTGTACATTCCTAAAGAAGCCATGGAAAAAAGGAGCAATGAGCTTAAAGCTGAAGCGTTGGATGAAGATTTAGTGTAACAACACCACCACCAACTACTACTACTACTACTACTACTACTACTACAACTACCACATAGTCATTATCAGTAGGCGTGTGTTTGAGGTAAACACAGCATATCCTAAACCAAGTTATCAACCAAAGAAAAGCTAAGAACATCACAATGCTTGCCGTTTTTGCTCTTGTTGGCATAATATATTGGAAGACATGCCAGTAAACTTGAATCGCTCAGTACTATTGTAATTGTGAATATCCGTGATCTGGGGAACATAATCATCTGCGTATTTAGCAGTTTTTGCTTTTCTCGCCATCATTTCATTTCATTGTTGGCATTGGTTTCGTCCCCCCCCCCCCCCCCTCCCCCCATCAGAAACATGGGCGATGATGCTGACCTCGCCAAATTTGACTCGCAGAACGAAGACAGGAAAAAACTAGTAATAGACACTGCTGCTGCGACTGATTTTGAAATGAGAATGTGAACCACCAGTACGAGACTACTACTACTACAACAGATTTATCAAACTAAGAAGAGTTCACACTGAATGCTTTATCTTGATGTGCTGAATTAAGTAGTAATCCTACACCGTTTTCGTCGTCGTCGTCGTTGTCTTCTTATCCTCCTAATCATCGATCAATATCTCTCATATCTGTTAGCAGTATCATCATCCATTATCATGTAGTTATCATCATCACCATTACTATCATCCATTATGCTGCAGGTTATCGAGCCTTTACCAGATACCGTCACAACCAAAGATGAGGCAGCAGATCCACAAAAGTAAGTAGAAGTAGCAGTAGTAGTGGCAGCAAAGAGCTGTAGGAATGTAGTGTAGGAGTACCAGACGTCATGTCATTCATATACCACTGCGAGAAGGATGATACTAGGTTTATATTCATCCACCACCAAATGCTGTACTACACGTGTGTATTATGCTTTCCTGCTGTGAAACCGAGAAGTAAGAAAGAGCTCGAAAATGTGTTTTCTCCGTTATAATACTGCGGGGGCGAACAAAACAACTAAATTACGGGTCTTTCTTGCAGCGACGCGATAGACGACGACCTATTTAACATGGTGGATGGGGGAGCAGGGGGCGGAGGGGGAGGGGAGGAAGGAGGTCTTGACATCTCGAAGTACATCGCACAAAATGATAAGGTAATGAAGAAGGCGTAATAGCACACGAAAGCAAAAAAAGTAGATAAATTGCTATCCATCATGCAGTTAACTGTACATCTCTTTCACATATTTCTCCCAGGGCGCGAGTGATGATCTGTTCTCATAATCGCCAGAAGTAGCAGTTGTCGGGTTGTGGCTGCTGTCACGCAAATGCACGACGTGTGTTACACGTACTTGGATGGCTACGTTAGATGAGTGGTGAATTTATCATAGTATGCAATATATCCTTATCTGGCCGATGAGTATGTTGTATGAACGTGGAGCCATACGTTCCAAAGTCACAAGCCATCTACTTTAGCTTCCATAATTATTCCAAATTCTCCCAAGCTTGCTCTTATTATCTGTATGCAATGCATGTCTAGATGTTTGATGGCACATGCGGTAGTAAGCAACCAGTAAAAAATGATCAATCGTAATTGCACATGAATATATGCAAATATGAGACAACAAACGAGTACAATTTATGCGCTGTAGCTGCAGCTTTGCATAGCTATATTAGGATGACAATTGAACAATAAATTTGAACAATAAATGGCTAAAATATAACTTATTCATTACATCCGTCTCATGTGTGAGACGGGTGTAATGAAATGATTACAATTTTTCATTAGTCATCCTAATGTGCTCTATGTGCAGGCATGCCATCATTGCAGGTCATGGCTACATAATACATACACTAGTTCTACATGACAGCATGACATGGAACCATGCATGAAATCACACAATACGTAATAGTGCTAGGCATAATTTCGCATGCTAGTATGCCCCGGTTATACCCGCGACCACCTAGTTAGATGGGAATTCAGCTACTGTGTAACGCTGCTACCTGCATCATGCACTCACATGCCTGAGCAGGGTCGCATATGTCATATGTATGTAGTGGGTTGTTTATTATAGCACAACCAACAGCTCAAACCGAGCGATTATCGCTTTATGGATCATATGGAGATTGATAAGTTATGCATGCGTAAAACGTGGACGCAGCAAGTATACGATATTATGTCAGGCTGTGTGGAAAGCTGTTGTATTCCACACCTACGCCGGATTCTTCAGTTTCTCTGGCTGGGCTGCTGCTGGAGACCAATAAGCACAGCAGCTATGATCTCGCTCTTCTTTCTAGTAGCAGTACGACGGCAAAAACGTGCAAGGACCTCTTCAATGGCAAACGAGATCTACCACCACATGCCGAATACGGGGCGCGTACCACTTCACCCGCTCCACATGCGCCACGCTAATCTGCCAGGAATGTTTCCGTTTATCGTCATCAGAATGGGCAATCTGTTCTATCTGACTTCGGACCGACTCTGCAAACGCTGCCACCTCGTCCTCAGCGCAGTTACCGTGCACATGCAGGCTGCCTCCTAATTTTCGGTTGGAATTCTCATGGTGAGGGGATGGTGCGCGACACGACGACGACGATGATGACGATGATGATGATGATGATGATGATGATGATGATGACGATGACGATGACGATGATGATGATGATGATTATGATGATGATGATAGTGGTGGTAGTGGTGTATGGCGAAGAAGAAGAAGAAGAAGAAGAAGAAGAAGAAGTAAAAAGATGCCAGGTGTAGGTGAGTCCCTTGTTGTTTGATTTGATGGAGTACACTCCTCACACTAAACAGGGATTATTTATTACCCTGAGGCTTGAGCGCACCGACAGCGATTGGCCACCCTTTCTCGGAACTCGGTATCAACCCCAAATTCACGCGATCAGCTACCCCACGGAGAGGGAAGTTCTGATTATATTTTAAGCACATTTCTAAGCACATTTATTTACAGCTTATTTATACACGTGTGTGTCTGTGTGTGTGTGTGTGTGTGTGTGTTGTGGCCTTGCCCTTTCTTTCTCTACTACTGCTGCGAAGTCTGCATACCTACAACATACTTTATCACCAAGTCTCTCCTACTTCTACTTGTACTATTTTTCCTCGTTTCCTTCAGTGACCTTATTATCCCCATCGTATATGGTACAACGATCACGCACACCATTGATCTCTAGCGCCTGTCTAAGAGCCTCCACCTTGAGGAAGAAGAAGAAGAAGAATGGGGGGAGTGTGATCAAACAACATAAATGGTTTCACCATAAATCGAGAGACAAATCGGGAGAACATAGGAAGATATTAACAGCATCAACAACAGCAGCAGCAGCAACAACAACAACATCCTGAAGGGGGATGATAATAAGGGGGTATCAATCAAATAAACGAGCAGTATTTGGTCGTCATTACTGAGGCGGGGTTGAGCTCACATGCGTGTACATGGCCTGCCTTTCCGTGCACTAAGTAAGGAAGGACAAAGTAGCCAATGCCCTGCCGTCGCCATCGTCGTGGCCAGAGAACAACAGGAAGGGGGGGGGGGGGGGGAGGACGCAATATCACAAGCAACGGTAATAATGAGCCTATGCTTCAAGATGAGAATAATGGTTTTAAGTAGTGGAAAAGCAACAGCGAAGTACGCCTACGCCTCCTTGTTGCGACATGAAGAAGCCGCATGCACTGACTAGAGGGATAGGGAGAGAAGGAAGCAGAACAAGGTATTCTCTCTTATCCGTCCTGTTCCTGCTACTTGCGCTGTCTCTATCGCTACCAGTGCTACTACTACTACTACTACTACTACTACTACTAGTAATAGTAGTAGTAGCACTTCTACTATTACTACCGCGTAAAGGTCTACGACGATGTCGCCATTCTTACAGATCTTCCCCACCCTCTTCTTCTCCTGAGCATCGAATCAGAATATCATGTGTGGGACGAAGGGGGTCGGGGAGGAAGTATTTCACTAAACTCCAGAGCATCATCATTATCGTCGTTATCATCATCATCATCATCATCGTCGTCGTCGCCGTCATAATCAACAGCAGGCAGTGTCAGCAGCATCAGCAGCATTCTCAGTATCCTTCATTGGAAAGGAGGTGTATTCTATTCATTGGACGCTATCCGTGATGGAAAACTAACAGTGAAATAACAATAATAATAATAATAATAATAATAATGATGATGATAATAATAATGATAATACCGTGCCATTTCCAGCGCAAAACATCGAGCGCGTAACATCCAGCCTATATGTGATCCCACCTTCCTTATGGCTGACCCATCCTCCTTCTTCCTCCTCGTTCTTCTTGTTCTTCTTCTTCTTCATTTCTTTCGAGCCGCCATTGAGCAGTACTGGTGGTGCGCTCCAGACTATCTTAACTTGAGGTTTCCTTGTGATATCTGTACTGATCTAACAACAACAAGAAGAAGAGATAACAAAGAAGCAAAGAACGAGCCAAATAATGAACAACAAACAACACGACTGCTATTTTCTTACTCCGATTGCTTTGGGTTCTTCAACACCTCATCGTCGTCATCATCATCATCACCATCATCATCATCACCATCATCCTTCTTCTCTGTCTGCTGATGATGGTTTTGTGTGCTCTGTTCTTACCTCTGATTGGAGCGCAACTCTGCGGACGCTCAATGACGAAGCTATTGCAGACCTTAAGAAGAGAAGAGAAGAGACGAGAAGAACGACTCATTATTTCACACAAGTGGTTGTTCTTTCGAGGCATTGGTCAATTCTTAACGTATCATCATCACCATCATCATGCTCGAGATGTTAATGATAATACTACTTGCACTAATGGCAGCACATAAACAGAATGCACACGCACGCACACACAAGGACCATATAATATATATATATATATATATATATATATATATATTTTCAAGAAGCAAAGAATCACCAGAGGGTGTCGCCCAATGCAAACAAGCTGTCCTTGGTCGCTTTGGAAGATGACGATAGCATAGAGGAGGAGGCGGCTGCTTTGCTCTCATCATTATCATTTTCTCCTCCATCAACAGCAGCACTACAATTCGATTCGTAAAGCCATGCGCCTTCCTTCAGCAGAGCGATATCCCCAATTTTGTGCCACTGAGTAGTAATAGTAGTAGTAATAGTAGTAGTATTAGTAGTAGTATCATGATCGTTACCTACCACCACCATCACAATCGTACACTAGCACATACTTAAAAATAAACAGATAAAGTACCTTCCTGGGCAGCCTTTTCACGGCCTGTTCAACGTCACCAGACCAAGATGCGCCAACGCAGCAGCTTCTTCCTCCCCTCTCCCCTTGGCCTTCATGCTCAGCGCCATTGTCGCTTGCAGCAGCGGTCTGGCAAAGCGCCTTAACGGCCTGACACATCCGCACGTAGGGAGATGTTGAATACGATGACGATGCGGAGGAGGAGGAGGAGGCGGAGGCGGAGGGGATTGAAGAAGCTGATGATCGTTTGTTCCTGGAGCTTGTCGCGTTTATCTTTCCCTGTCCCTCCTTTGTCTGCTGGGGTAGTTGCAGCACCCCTTCTGCTACCCAGATTTGACAAGCACTCTTCTCACGAGCAAATATAACTTCTGCTCCGCCTTTCTCCCGGTAGTTTCTCGCTACTGAAGGCGGAAGGCTGAATAACATACATGCAGGTGGTGATGTTCGCTCAGAGTGCTGCTGGTGCTCCTGGTCTTGTTTGTTAATAATTCCTCCTCCAATGCTGCCTGTAGCGGTCCTTTCTAGTTCTCTGTCTTTCCTATCCTTTTCTCCATCTTCTTCTTCATTTTCATCCTTATTCTTGTCGTTGTCTGTTCGATTACAGTCGTGGCAATTCTGGCTGCTGCTGCTGCTGCTGGATGAGAGCCATAGGTGAGAGGGAAGAACTGCTGGTACCACGCGCAGCCGCTTGGGGAGAAGGCCCTCCTGTTTTAAACGCTCCTTTACCTGCAAGACGAATGGTGTTACAAGAGTAGTTGAGGTTGTCGTCGTGGAATATATATATATATATATATATATATATATATAAATATATATAATTAATATATTCGATATCTATGCAATGTGCTTGTGTGTGTGTGTGTGTGTGTGTGTGTGTGTATGTGTGTGTATGCGTGTTTCTGTCATAATGATGATGATGATGATGATGGCGATGATGATGATGATGATCGTGCCAACCTTCTGCGTGTCCTTTCGAAGGCAAAACACGTGCACGGGCTGCTGGTGCTCCAGCATTTCCTTAGCATCACCATCTTTCACCTCCCCTCCATCGTTCTTACCCTTATCGCGACCATAGAAAGTCCGCTTAAACTCAGCGCGGAATGCCTCAGTTTTCCGCGTGTTTTCGTCGAATTTCTGATTCGCTTGCTGTGTCAGGAACCTAGCGTTATTTCGGTGGTTTTTATAAGGTATATTTACTTGCTCGACGTAACACTTGCTCTACATTCCATCCTCTCCTCCCTCCCTTCATTCACTCATTCTTTTGGGATCCACCCCCCTCCCATGACATGACATGGCTACTACTACCTGGTGAAGGAGGGAGGGATGAGAGCCTTTCCATCAGCACGGACGGCAACTTCCATTCGTAGAGAGCATCTATACATATCACCAGCAAGTAGCACAGCACGGCGAAGAAGAAGAAGAAGAAGAAGAAAAAGAAGAAGAAGAAACACAATTCAACGTAATAATAATATTAGATACTACTACCACTACTACTACTACTACTATTATCATCTTATATCCACTAAGACTCTACTACTTCTACTACTTCTACTACTACTACAACTACTATTATAACCTTATACCCACTAAGACTCGACGAATTCCTCCCATTATGCCGCTTTCGCGCATACCAGTGCGGTTTGCAACCTTCATTGTACAAAATGTATGGGGTGGTGGAAGCAACACCTAGCAATGATTTGACCAGCAGGAGTCTTTGAAGGGCTTTATCATACGTGTTTGTGAATATATGTCTCTAATACCCTTCTCCAGGTTTCAAATTACGCGTCACACATGATCATCATCATCATCATCATAAAAGGTAATACCCCGAGTAGTTTGTAGGCAGTGGCAAGATCCTTACACTCACAGCATAGGATGAAGGGCTCAAATCGGAAGGTAGTAAGTGTGCCGTCCTCCTCGTCATTACGCCTAGTTGATGATGATTCCTCGTGTTCTTGCTTTGACTCTACCTCTCCCTCTCCTGTTTGAGTACTAGATTCTTCGGCTCTCTATGGGCAGATAGATTACAGGGGGGTTCGGAGAAAGTGAGGATAAGCAATTCGACCAATGAAGCTAGCATGGAAAGCTGACATTGCTTTTTATTATTGACTAGCATGGTTGTACCTGCTTCTCACCACTGGAAGTAGCGTGAATGGCATTTGCGATCTCTTCGTATGTGACTTTGTCGTGAGAGCAAACCTCCCACCGCCCCCCCTTCCTCTGCCCAGGTTTCTGACAAAAGGAAGCAACCAACCCCAGTGAATAATTAGTCGCAGCAGAGGAGAATGACGAGGAGTAGGCAGAGGATGAGGACGTCATTCGTAAGTCTTTACCTGTGTGAAGAGAGTGATACGACCGGAGCACGAGCTTGTTGTGTAGATGCATCCCTACACATAAAAAACAACAACATCCGCAGAGCAGTAGTATTGCTGTTACTCTCGACGATGTGTATTACCACCAGACGTGTGCAAACAAGAAGGAGCAGGGAGATAGCAGACTCAAGAGGGAGGAGGAGGAGGAGGAGGAGGAGGAGGGGAAAGGGCAACGGTTGCAATTTTTCTACTCGTTCGATTCAACGTTCATATTACCCCTGGGGAATTGTTGATTTCGTTGATTAGATCAACAATTGGCGCATCCAGAGACCCCTATCAATAATGCACGCAAGGAATAACTCAATGAGGCTGGAGAAGAAGAAAAAAACTCTCTCTGCTCTCAAGGTATATCCCTCTCTGTCTGTGTGTGCTAAGTAAGTACTTTGGGAGACAGATCCTTCTGATAGGGCCCTTGAGGTGCGATCTCTCGAAGAACTCTCTCCCTTCGCACAGTGTAGTCGTCCGCCATAGCTTTGTGGGTGTGTGTGTGTGTGTGTGTGGTCTCAACGGCGGTTGGTTGGTTCAAAACATGTAGCAAGGGAAACCAAGTAGACTGTTCATCAAGCAGCGCAACTGCTCTACCGGACCTGAGGTACACGCACACGTAATCGACGCAACATTCCAATGCGAATATCAGCGAGTAAAATCAAAAGAGCGATCCCCCTCCCAGTGTGCTATCGAATAGTAACCTCAAACGACTCGAGCGGACGGACTACTTAGGGCTGCTTAGATGGGCGGAGAGTTGAAATAGAATAGGCGATTTTTGCATAATTTGAGCTTATATTCTTTGTCGCACCCTTTGTTTCAAACCCATTTCCTTCCCTCTGTCGCAAAATCACACCGCCCCCTGGCTTGTGGCTCGAACGTAGGGGGGGAAAGGGCCTCAGCCGTCAAGAGAGACCGGAGAGGAGAGCTACAGCCATGTCAAAAACGAAGGAATGGATGTCCAGCTTCGAGCGCCTCAGAAGTAATGTGCATCGATGATGATGAAGCACATGCGTGCGCTCACTTCGTTGTCGATCATCGTTGTGTTCTCCTTCTCCTCGCCTCCTTTCCTTCACAGGCAAGTTTCGCAGCGTGCAGACTCGGGTGCGAGAAGGAAAATCTCGAGGGGAAATATACGGAAGTGCCAATGTGAAAAGGAGATACAGGTTGCTACTGCTACTTCTTGTTTGATAAAGCAAACATACCATCAAAAACGCGCACACAATGGCAATGCGATGAACCAAAACACATTTGTTCGAGGAGTAATAATGATGGACTTCCAGAATAATAATAAAATGTTCATATCCCCTCCCTGTCCTTTCTCCTCCTCCTCCCCCCCCCAGGTACAAGAAGGAAGTCGAGGGCATAGAGTCCAAGATAGTAGGTTTGGATAGGAAACTCTCCGAGATGGAGCAAGGACGCCGGGGGGAATTCGAGATAACCACAGGAGAAATGTCTAGGAGGAGAGGCTTGCTCACGCGTCTCAAAAACGAAGTAGTAGTCGTAGTTGCAGTAGTAGTAGTAGTAGTAGTAGTAGTAGCTACGTCAATAGGGACAAATTTATGGTCTGATATAGATTGCGTCCCCGGAAACGGCGTATTTCGGCATTCTTTCTCTTCTTTCGAAGGGGCAGCAGCCCACGGAGTTGTTCACATCATCGTCTCCACCACCCACTCTCTTCCCTAGTAGTCCTGTGACAACAACACTACTGATCCCCAGGTTGTGTCTACGAGCAACATTCTCGCACGCTCGAGGGACGTGCGCTCACAGGGAGACGACTTCGACTTTACGACACCTCAGGTGAAGGAAGAGAGACATTCGTCATCAATCCTACTTCCTGATCACGCGAGGGAAGCGAGGCCAGGCGTTGACTCCCCCTCCCCCCCATTCTCGAATAGATGGGACGATACGCCTGAATCAATCCCCATCATCATCATCATCATCATCATCATCATCATTGCAACAGGTGGAGGAGTCCCTAGAAACGCGCCATCTAACTAATCAACAGCTAGTCCAACGCCAGAACAACGAAGTAATGAATGAATGATGACGACACTAAAACCGACTTGTGTGCCCTTAATGATATAGCATAATAATTGACTTTATGATGATATTCTTCTGCTTGTACGCACATAAACGCGCGCGCGCGCGCACACACACACACACACACACACACACACACACAAAATACTGGTACTATTTGTACTACTACTGGGTGCAGGAACTCAAGCAAGAGCAGCATTTAGACGATATATTACGGGGAGTGTCAAATTTGAAGGATATTGGTTATGAAATCAACAATGAACTATCATTCCAGGGGGTATGTATACACACTGTGTGTATGTGTGTGTTGTGTGTTTGAGGGAGGGAGAGAGAGAGAGAGAGAGAGAGAGAGAGAGAAGAGTGACGACGACATTCAATCCAACAGTGATGTCTTTTTTTCACGTATTGTTGTTGTCATTATTATTATTGTTATTATTGCACGTAGTCATTGCATGTATTCTGCAAACAGAAATGGGTGTATCAACATGCTCTCACTAACTACCGTTGCTGCTGCTCCTTTCCACTTTTTATGCTCGATGAAGGAACTGTTGGACGGCCTTGAGACGGGAATCGACAAAACGGGAAGAAACATACAGAGAAACACAAATAGGGTGGGTTGCTGCTTTGAAGGATAACATCCGATAGGCGTGTGTTATTATCACCTCCCTCCTTCCTGACAGCAAAGAATACATGCTCTCTCTGCATATAATTTCGTAACTAGCTAAAATCGTTTCATCCTAAGGTCCAGCATATCTCTGTGGAAAGCACAAGCTCCTGGCCTATGATCATCATGATCTTCCTCCTCTTCGTCATCGTATTGTAATGCTCCGTTTCCGAGCACATATAACAAATCGAACAATACAGTCATTATTTATGTTTCCCTCTAACACTCCCGTTAATTCAATGACGAGTAATTTCGCACATCACATATATGTGTATTTGTATATTACACATCTCACAGTTTGTTGGTGCTTTGATGGCGTCTACTCGAAGTTGGCGATGATGATGTTCTCCGAGGAGTAGATCTGAGAAATCCTGCTATATTCGAAGCAGTGGCACGCGATGTTCGCGATATAATTGTTAAAGAAACATAGCTGCGACTGCACGATTGTTCATCGTTTATAAAAAAATTGCATGCAGAGACATTTGCATATCAAAATGGCTGTCGTCCTACAACATCATGATGGTGTGTGCGATGTACAAGCGACTACCTACGCTGTGCAAACACCATGCATTTGCTGTGCTGCTAAAAGACCATGTCATCGCATGCCTGTGTGCCTCTAATACGCGCAGAATTCCTCCCCCAAGAAGACCCAAATCGATTAGAAGACATCATGCAGGACAACCAATTAAACAATGGACTTTGCACTGTGAAAGTGTCCTATCAAAAAAGTTGCCGCGCAGGCCTCCTTCAAACAGCTCAAACTAAACTAGGCCCTCTTCAATCTCCTCGCGTCGCACACACGTTTATGCATGATGACAATTTCACCGACTCGCCATTTTGAATTTCATCAATGAACAAAAACAAACTTGATGACAGACTATGTTTCCAAAGTGTTGCAAGACATTTGTAGCATGACACGGAAGAGATGGCAAACGTGCGCATGGCAAGTATCAATGTGTATGACGCATGGGCGGGCGGTGCGATGCTGCCGCGCCATACTAGCATACGACGCCAAGCAAGGTGCAGGGCATAATAAAATTGCTGCGCGTCGCATGTACATGTTGCTGCGACATTTTTTTCCGCGTCACCATAGGGCCAATATATATTGTTTTCCAACATCTAGATGTACGATGCGGTGCTTTGGATATCATTAGGTGCACACTGCTGCCTTAGCACAGCCCTAATAGTGGTGGATCAGCGTTTAAGATACTTTGTTGCTTCACCGTGTCTCTGCCAGTCACGGCTACATCGATATATTTTTGCTCGCCAATGGTTCATTCGACTATTCGGTGTTATACATGTTATTATGAGGAGGAACGAGGATCTGCAGAGACTCCGCTTCTTGATGGTGGTTGCTGTATGCCCGAAAACGACTCCGCTCCACTGTTTTCGTTTATTGATGATGACGGGGAAACGACGACATGAAAGCACACAGGCACAGAACTATTATTTATTACACACTCACACACACACACACACACACGCACACGCACACACACAGACTATATAGCATGTATGCACGTAGTACTTACATCTTTAAAACATAAACTTCTTATCGAGTATACTACAACTACTCCTACTACTACTACAACTACTAGTACCATTTAGGGCAGATCTCATAGGCAGGAGAAAGACCTCCCTCTCCCCATGGCCATGGTGCCCCATTGGAAGGAAGGCCACATACCCTACAATACTGACTGGGAGGGAATATCGTCCTGCTTTCATCATCACCCGCAATTTTACTCTCGTAAGCGCCACTACCGCTGATGCTAGTTTGCCTACTACTTCCTCCTCCTCCTCCTCCTCCTCCTCCTCTTCTTCTTCTTCCCCATAATCGTGACTTTGTCCATCGATAGCCGTTCTTCACCCCGCGGCCGATGTATGAGTTGCGAACGAAACGCATCAATTTGCGAGGCCACGGCTCCATTGCCTCTTTCAGCTGATCGTGTGGGTAATCAATGATTACAATGATGATGATGATGATGATGATGATGATGATGATGATGGTGAAGAGGGGGAAGAGGGGGAAGAGGAGGAAGAGAAGGAAGAAGGCGAGAAGGAGTGGAGGTATTAATCATCGGTTGCATCGGTTCATTTTGAGGATACCAGTGTCCACAGAACACACACACACACACACACACACACACACACATTGTGATTTTATCATACAAGTACCACACCACCTCCAATTCTAGGCGCCTGATGTCCATCTCTTGTCGAGCACGCAATTCGGCTATTCTGTTGTAGCGCCACCACCACCACCAGCATTAACAGCAGCAGCAACAAAGACCATAATGAGGATGACAAGGAAGAAGAGAAGGATCAGCATGCAATATAGGTGGGGGTTAAGGATAATTAAAAAAACGGCTTATACACAACGCACAACACAAGAACACAGTGCGTGGTAGGCACTACTCCTAGTACGTACTTGAGATTGGTTTCTGCCGTCTTCAGATCGCTTCTGTCTATTTGATCTTGCAGGTTTTGAGCTGAGCGTCTGGTAGAGGGAGGGGGAGAGGGACGAAAGTAAGAGAAGGAGGAGGAGGGGGAGGAGGAGGGGGAGGAGGAGGAGGAGGAGGAGGAGGAGGAGGAGGAGGAAGAGGATCGACGTAGACGGTAACCACAGAAATGGAAGAAAACGAGGAAGATCATTTCACATAGATATCAATGGCCAATCACGAAATTTTTAACAGCATTGAACGATTTGAAGCAGCAGCAGCAGCAGCAGAATTATTGAGTCTTGGCAAACAACAACATGCTAATCTTCATCATCCTTTCCCATGTAGCAGTATCTCGAAGAAGAAGAAGAAGTTGCTCTCATTTCTTGGTAAAAATACGGCGAAAGCGTGGATAATACGACGACGACGAAGTAGCAGGTAGCTAGAAGAAGAGGAGCACATGGCTTGTAGCGATATTTCAAACTAATAATTACTTTATCTCCGTTTGGATCCTCTCTGCCTTCTGACTGGCTTCTTTGCGTATGGAGAGTGCGGAAGATCTAATCTCCTTCTCTAACAACGATGTTGTCTCTCGTAAAGACTCATCCACACTTTGTATTTTTTTCATCCCCTGTTCTTCACTCTTTGCAACCCTGATCAGCATAAAAAGAGCGAGAACAGTTATTGAGGTGACCTTGTCTATAAATATTTCTGTCTTTCCCGTCCCCCTCAACGCGTAGTCATCAGTATTATCTCTACATCACCTTGTGCACCAGTTTATGTTCTGTTAGATCATCATCATCATCATCATCATCATCACGAGTGTGTTGTTTGTGTGCGTGGTGGGTAATTTGCCTGGACTCCATCTTTGCACTTTGGTTGTCGAGTTTGGCGGTCAGATTCTTGTCCATCTCCTGTTGGTATGATACATCTATCCTTCAACACCATATATTTATATATATATATATATATATATATATATATTTATATATATAGCAGCAAAATCGATGACAGAGACTGTAGTAGTAGTAGTAGTAGTAGAAGAAGTATCACAGCACCTTTAATCCGCTGCCGACCGCTTCTACTTGAGACTGGACAATGGCCGCTGTTTTCTCTGCTTGCATCTTGCTCTCTCCGCGTACGGACTCCATCGCGTTCAGAATATCACCTTGAACGCCATCAAGCTGGTTCCTCAGGTTCATGCGCGAAACGGCAGCAATTTGGTTATCACGGGAAAGGCTCTGTGGAAGTAAGAGAACGAGTTGATCACGTCGTCGCCATATATATCCCCCCCCTTCCCCCCCCCCCTCCTCTCTCTCTCTCTCTCTTTCTCTTTCGACTCTTCTCCCCCCCACCTCTTCTCTGAGAGTGTATATCATCTCCCTTAGTTTCTCTCGGGATCGTTCAGCGAGGGTCCATCTAGACTCCATTGCGCTGTACACTTCCTCAAGCCGCTCCAGCGACCGTGACTCGTAGGCTTCAACGAGCTAGTAGTTTACCACGACAAGCAGCAGCAGAAGACAAACAAAACCATCATCAAGTAAGTCCCCATCAACAGCAGCAGCAGCAGCGACCAAAAGACTTTAACAGCTATAGAGCACCCTTGCTTCTTGACCACAAAGTACCAACAGCTAACTACCAATAATGATAACGCTTTTCTACTACTACTACCATTACTACTACTACTACTACTGCTGCTGCTGCTGCTGCTACTGCTACTCTCATCTTCTCGGTCTTACTACAGCAGTAACACGCACACACACACACACACGCACACACACACATACACGCGTGTTGGGTTCTTTCCGATAATTTTTGCTGTTTGACGATGTATACCACCTCCTTCAGGTCTCGAAGAGCCTCGGTCATCGTCACAGCCTCACGTTTACTGGAGCAGGCGCGTGCAGTAGCATGGCCATTGTAGGGGGGGGGGGAAGATTATTGCTTTCAAAGCAGCTATTGCCGATTCATCGCCAGCACGATCATCAGCTTCATCATCAACATCGAAGCTTTTGAGACGTCATCATGTACATACTCTCTTACATGAATAGAAAACTACTACTACTACTTCTACTACTACAACTACCTTTGCTCCTCTATCTCGGCCCTGATGATATTAAGAATAACTTGGTGCTGGCGTTCCTTCTGCGCGTTTTCTTTCTCGATTTCGTCGGCTCGTTGCTGCGCTTGTTCTGCCTCCCTCCGCTCCTCTGCCTCCTGGCTCTCTCTCTGAATCTCCTCCCTCTCCTCCCTTAGTCTCTCCTCGATGTTCTGCATCACATCTGCTACAGCCTTTCGATTATCCGCAGCATAGCTCTCCACCACTGACAGAAGGTCTCGACGTGACTCAGCAGCGCTGGATGCATATGCGCGGCTGACGGCGACGATGTTGTGAGAAGTTGGTAGTCGGTTGCGTGTGATGATGATGATGATGAAGATGATGATAATGATGATGATGGTAGTGACGAACAAGCAGAGGGTTTCGTTTTCCTTACAGATAAAGAGACAAAACCAACCCTATGCTCGACGGATACATGGGAGCACACATACACACACACACACACCTATATATATATATATATATATATATATATAATAATTTATATAGATTTAAGTTGTGATGCAAATAGTACTACCCTTCCTTACGAACAGTATCTATAGATTCAGCAGCCTTCTTTAGGTCTTGCTCTAGTTCATCGACTTTGCTTGCCGTGTGTGTGAATGCTCCTACAGCACTTGCTTGAGCCTCTGATAGCCTCTGATAACAATAATGATAATGACGATGAGGAGGAGGAGGAGGAGGAGGGAGAGGAGGAATCAACCATGATAACGGTTATGTCGATGATCACACGATTATGATATTGCAGAGGAGAACAATGAAGAATACCTGGAATTGAGCAAACTTTTCATCTGTGCGGTTGTTAGCTCGATCAAGGTCCTCAGACATTCCCTGACGAACAACCATCATCACAACAACAACAACAACAACAGCAGCAATAACTGTAAGTACTACGAGTAGTATCATCGGGGTAGATTTGCTCATGGTGTTGATATACTTCGGAAGAGTGAGGGAGACGAAGAAGACAATAGGAGTCAACAGGAAGAAAATTAAGTAGTAGTAGTAGCGGTGGTAGTAGTAGTAGTAGTAGTAGTAGTAGTAGTAGCGGTGATAGCAGCGACAGTCACCGCATGATGTACAAAGGAAGATTAACCTTCGAGCTCTCATCCAGAGCGCTCAGATCCTTTTGGAGGAGAGTAACTTTGCTTTCCATATCCTGTGCGGTGATGGTGATGGTAACGATGATGATGGTAACAATGTTGATGCTAATGTCACCTAAGACTTTTGTTCTGTTAACCTATCTTTTGATTTCAAGCACATGGATAAGCTGCTAGGAGTGTTTGTAGTTCATTGTTTTTTGTTGTTGTTGCTACTGCTGCTACTGCTGATTGTGTTATCCCCCCCACTTCCTTTCACTCACTTTCTGTGCTTCAGACATCGCGTCGCTTTGCCCTTCGACCACCTTTTCAATAGCCGTATTAAGAAAACAACATGCTTTTAATGTCTTCGTCGTTCAGTAATAAAAGGCACTTAAAATCGCCGCTAATGGCCCATCCTACCTTCTCGAGGCGACTGATCTCTTCCTTCAGCTCGTTCGTAGTCTCTTGCATCTCTTTCATCTCTTCATTCTTCATGTACAAGGTAATTGCCGCGGTTCCCACCTGTGTGCATGCTGCGTGTGTTGTGTGTGTTGCTACGATGTTTACGAGTTGTTGTTCACTCAGCGGGTGCTAAGCGAATGGAAAGAGAAGAGAAGAAAGAAAACAAGTCGGCACAATACATTATTCATAACCGAAAACGAGGAAAGCAACGATCTGGCACTTTCAAAATCAAAACTACCGCGATGAGCTCTCCAGCAAGGACGACATCCTCTGAAGTGACTGCTTTAGTCTTTTGTACGGGGTGGGAGTTCCGTTCGCTGCTATAGAATCTTTGATGTCGCCGCATCATTCCTCTTGGCCGTGATGATGATGACGACGACGACGACGACGATGGCGGCATCCCACGAGACTGGTGCAACGATGGCAAGGAAGAGGAAGATGACGAAACAAGCCTTGCTCCTCTAAATTGCGGTGAAGATGACGACGTAGGTACCAGCGACCACGATGACGACGATGAAGAGGGAGAGGCGATAACACTACCACCCAATGCAATTCTGGTCCGTGTTTTTCTTTCTGGTAGTCCCATGATAGGAGGTCGATGTGGTAGTTGTATCAGCGATTTAGCATTCATTGGAGCAGACAAGCTGAGAGGGATTAGGGAACAAGTCAATAAAGATTCCTCGTACATTCCAGGCGATATGCATCTGTGAGAGATATTATCAGTATTGATAAACTCACTTCTATCTCGGTTTTGCGAAGAATATGATGGCTTTAGTACAAAACAGCTACCTCAGACGACGGTGATGGTTCCGAAGGGTCATAACTAGCGCCCCGCCAGCAATAAGGGATACAAGGATAATTGCGGACAGAAAGCTTTGTCGGTGCTTCGTTGGGACACCATATTCGAAGCGATTATCACGCTTCTTATGATATCCACTGTAGCGCGTGTACTTGCTTCGAATAGATCCGATCATTTACTATGAATAGATTTCTAAACCATTGACCGTGTCTTTCAGGTCTAAAATAATGCGCTGAAATCCGTTCTCGGTTGACGCGTACTCTATCCCTGTTGAGTGGTAATAAAAGAAGAATTGAATATTTATATAAATCTTCAAACATGAACATATTATTCGAAAGACGAGTTTCACTAGCTCGATTGTCTAAATTGGTCGCCCTTTTGGGCACATTGTATCCGTAGCTCGACATATCATGTCCCCCCCTCCTCCCCGATAAGTATAGCAAAAGCATGTATTCGCCTCGGATAAGAGTAAATAAGCAAAATGAGCTAGTAATTTCGAAATATCGTCGTTGTCCAGTGTGCACGTGGACCAGACCATTTCATAACCACGAATTTCGCGCAAGAAAAAGGATTGAAAGATTCCTTCTACACTAGAAACATACTGTATCTTCCTTCTCGTACTATTTTGCAACGTTGGGCTGCTGATGGCCGCAAGGGTTGCTGGAGACACCTGCAACGTGAAATGATGTGGTTCAGCAAGGGACGTCCGGTTCGACGACAACAAGTTTTGCAGAAAGTCTCATTCCATCTTCTTATACGACAACGAAACAATGCATACGTTGACAAAAAATCGCCGTAGTTTTCCATGCCCCGATGGACATCCATACTCCAAAAGAAAGCGGCGAGAAGCTCTCATCATGCGGGTAATTCTTTTCCAAAAATCATTTCGAAAGTTTCCGTTGACGCTGTAGCGCGCTTAAAACGACCTGTGTTTCTGTACTGCGACAACTGTTTGGAGGAAGAAGGTTCAATCACTAGCGTTCGAAGGCCGGCGTGCCACAAATCGATCGATTGCACCATTAGAAGCAGCCCGTCGTCATGAGCGTGCTGCAAAAGTATGGAGATCTCTCCAGCATCACTTCATTGATTGGTTCAGATCATGACCCCAAGGTGGGAGACGATTTTCGGAAGTCTGTCATATAAATCACGTTTTCTACATGTTCAGAGCTGCGTTGAAGACTGCTGTAAGCCGCCTGCAGGAGGTTCCTACTTCGAAAGAGCTGAGGCTCGGAAGAAGCTCCTTGCGAAAAGGAAACGTGAAAAACTTAGAAAGGAACAAGAAAATAAAGAAAGAAGTAAACCAGAGGGTAAGGAAAAAGGGAAACAAGAAAGCACTGAAGGGAGCACAGGCGTCTCTCAAATGCAATCTAAAGAAGGGAAATGAGGAACCGTGTTATTTAAGGAGTGTGTAATAAAATGATATCAAAGCATATATATAGGTAAGAAAGAAGTAAAAAGGAAGCATTGACGGAGCTCAACGAGGAAAGAGTGACACAGTGCATCCTTTTTGTATGCACTGTGTCACTCTTTCCTGAATGGGTTCGACAATAGATTAGGCTAGATACTGAAGAAAATGAATTTATGTAGTGCAATGAAAGTCAATCACAAGTTAACAATGACTGAATGATCGTGCAACTCATTTTATTTTTGCGAGCATGTGTGAAGTTGCACGCAGCATTGAACGCAAGCCATCCAGATTGAAAAATGTTCACTCGTTTTCAGCAGATATCACGCCTGCATGTGTGGAATCGATGATCAGTGCACACACATGAAGCACACAACCACTGCAGATCAAAACAAGTCCACTTCAGATGCAAACTCCTGCACATTGCAATCGTCCAGATTGTGCAGCAGCCAACAGCTGGATGGATCGACATTTCGTTGGTGCACCTAGCTAGCTAGATGTGGACGTTGAGCATCCACAGTGGGTCACCACAATCGATCGATTAGTCACCAGACAAATCGACTCAAAATGTAATTCGCCAGCACAACAGCAGCGATGTGCATGTGCAGATGCTGACAACACGACATCCAGAAGTCATGCACGCTTGCAGCTCCTTGACATGCATTGAAGAAGATCAAAAGAAGTTTCCACGAGTGTCGCGAGCAGAATTTTTCTTCACCATTTTCTGCAACCTCAATTGCTCGAATGTGTGGATGAATGAAGTGTTTCCTGTGTTCCAACGATGCAGCCAGTGCAATGACGATGCAATCATGAATGTGCTCGCTCGCAATGCCACGTGCCGAACCCGAACAATTTTCTAGGAGAGCATGAGGATGTTGTTCGATGTTAGGATATTTCCAGGGTTTTTCATTGTCGCAACAGCGGAATACCAGCACGTATTTCAAAAATCGTTGCAGACACTTTTTTCTCCAGCCGTGCGAAAAGCCGATATTTCTCCAAATGCTGCCTCGCAGATGCGACATGAAAGCTCGAACAATTAACAATCATCATCCTGAAGTCTGTCGTAAGTATAAAATACATGCGGTTTTTCACCACTGACGACTAGATTCTCAAGGATTGGATTCCGACGAACGAATCGAAATAACAATGGGATCGGCACAAGGGCGTACAGCTGTCATCACCGGAGGGTCTACTTTCCTCTAATGCATAGATATGTATGAAGAACTGATGATGGTGATGCCAAGGCCATTAGTTCATGTTGTTCCAACTTGTATTATCTTGTAGAGGGAGCGGGATCGGCCTTGGTGTCGCCAAGAAATGTGCAGAGCTACGAATGAATGTCTGCATCGCAGGTTCGAAGAAAGCCTAACCCTCGTCCGTCCAGAAGCGATTTTTCCAGAGCATGACCCCCCCCCTGATCGATGTTTGTATTATTAATAGTAACAATGCATCTTCCTCTCAGATCATCAATTGGTGTTGTGTTATGGTTCCCATCCCTTTGACCAGATGTCAATAGCCAGGCTTTGTCCCGAGCAACCAACACACTCATCAAATTGGGAGCAAAAAGTACCGGCCCGTGAGAAAATAATACAGCACTAAGCATGTCTATATTGCGAAGAGCGACTCTTCAGCAAAGCTTCACGAATGAGAATGTGCACGAGTGGCAGCACATCTCATAATGGAAGTACCCCACAACCTTATTATTTCACATTTACCCAGGTGTACTGGTCTATCGCTGTGACGTATCAAAGGTGCTTGAAGTGTGGGATCTCAAAGACAAGTAATGGATGACTCATCATTGTTGGCGCCACTGCCAAAATGCAACTATGTAGAGAGCGAAATCCTAGTTCGTACACCCCAGATCTACACTTGCAACCACAAACGCACACTCAGGATGTACATGTTTTTGCGATTCTTTGGCAGGGTCTATGCGGAATATGGGGAGGTGTCTTTCCTGTTCAACAACGCCGGTCTTAGTGCTGGGTATTCAAGCTTCAATTCCACGAAATCCGAGTGGGATCTGGCCCTTGGTAGGTGTATTTTAGTAGTATAACAACAGACCTTCAAGTAAATTGACGATTTTGATGATTTTCAAGGCGTGAATCTTAATGGAGTCATCAATGGAATTTCGGTCCGTATAGCAAACGCTGCCATATGGGGAGAGACCTGCAAAGCAACACCTGCGGCTATCCTTTTAGACATAAATTGTTTATTTAAAAGAAAACCAACATCTTAAAATAATTTGTTTTGCTTGCACTTGTGCCTCCTCCTCCTCTTCCTCCTCCCTCATCTACAGGCCTTCGTTCCATCAATGATCGCACAAAGTAACAAGTAGCAGTGTCGAGAAATTTTGCAGAAGTGGAGGAGGAGGAGGAGGAGGAGGAGGAGGAGGAGGAGAAGAGGACTAGTAGCATTAGTTGCGAATTTCTTTCTTCTTTGGGTGTGAGATATTGCTCCAATATAGCGTTGTGCGACCGTTCCTGTATACGCAACGATTTCGGTGCATACTGCTGGTCTTCCTTGGTTGTTTAAACAGATACTCCTTGCTACGTTGTTAACACATCGTCTGTCGCGGGACTGGTTGGAGCAAACGCGATGGTGGATACGGGGGTGATTGATCGTATTGCTGCTGCTGATAGTGATGATAATGATGATGATGATGATGGATGAGAGGACTTAATGCTCCTCCTCTCCCTCCTTCACTTCTTTCCTCCTCCCCTCCCTCCTCCTGTGATGTGTGATCTGAGTCATCACCACATCCTGCATCTTATTTCGACTACTAATTGCTTTTGCTTGGTACTGCACTTTCTTCTTCTTTCCTCTAATATAGGTCCCTTATGTGGTGGCAAAGACAGCGGTATGCAAGATTTCTTCCTCTTCTTCTCCTTTTTCTTCGATTCCGTCTTATCGAAGTAGTAGCAGCGCACTGATTTAGTGTGATGAAAAACAGCACCTAGCAAACAAATACACGCACACACACACACACACACACACACACACACAAACACACACACACACACACACACACATACGCCTACGAATTATCAAATGTTAGCACCTCATGTATTCCATGTATTATTCATTTTCATTGCTCATCACTTCCCTTCTCCCCTGCCCCCCCCTCCACAGGTGACATCGCTGACAGAGTGTCTTGCCGTTGAGTTGAGGGCGAAGAAGTCCAAGCTCACAACTCATGTAAGGGGAGGAGGAGGAGTAGGAGGAGGAGGATCACAAACACACACTGCAGTGAGAGAGAGAGAGAGAGAGAGAGAAGGAGGGAGAGAGAGAGAAAGATCATCGGCGGTATTATTCTTCCAAAGGAAAATCGTAATACTATTGATTGAGAACAGTATTTTATTAATGATGATGTGATGATAATAATGATACTCAACTCCTCAAGTGAGGCAAGTCCTATTAACACTCCTCCTCCTCCTCCTCCTCCTCCTCCTCCTTCCTCATGAAGGTGTTGATGCCCGGTATGGTCAAGACGGGGATAATAGAGAATAGTCAACGAGCGCAGCAGAACCACAAATTCGGTAGTGTAAGCAATTGAGGAAATGAGTATATCAGCAATACAGAAAGAAGAAGAAGGGAGGTGGAGAAATAAGATCGATAGCCTCCTCCTCCTCCTTTTTCTTATCATTATAATTGCTGTCACCGTCGTTATCTCTCTCTCTCTCTCTCTCGCGCGCGCTCTCTCTTCTTCTTTCTCCTCCCTCACTACTCCCTACTCATATTTAAAAAATTTAATTTATGAGAATTGAAGAAGTGTGCGTGATTGAGTGTATTACTGAAAGAATCATTGGTACTACTACTTTTTCTTTTTTCTGTTTGCGGTACATCCATCCACAGCTTCCTCGAATAGCATATTGACAGGGAGCGACGAGAAGCTCGCTCTGGATAGGTTCAACGCCAAGTTGAAGTCAAACGTAATATTCCAACATAAAAGACTCAGACAACAACAACAACAACAACAACAAACAGCAATAAAACTACCGACCGAAAACCTCTCTTGCTGAACGACTCATCATTCGAAAACACCACCACCATAGTATTCTAACATGTTATAACAACTACGGCATACTGCCTCTCCAACTACACTCCCGTGAAATAAATCAACACCACCGGTGAGTGGACGCATGAATGATTACCCTCTTACTACTACGACGACACAGCTGCTTTACGGAGATATGTTCATTGGTGCTTCTTCTAGCAGCTCTATTGTATGCAATACGAATTACATCGTACGCACGAGATCGTCTGCAATCATCATCACTCATTATGAAATAAGAACATATTGTCGCTCCGAGCAGATTTGTGATGATGTTTGTTTGCTGTTTGGCCTCCACGTTTCGTCGTCGTCAACGCTTTAGGGTCTCTCTGTGGAAGAAGTTGTGGAAAGTAATCGTCTCCTCCTTCTCTCGTCTCTCCCCCTCCTCCTCCTCCTCCTCCGCCTTCATTCCTTCCCTCACCCACTTTCTTCGTCTTTCATTTCAATCATATAAAAACTCATTTTCTGGGATATCATCATCATCATTATCATCATTATCATCATGATCATAATCAACATCATCAAAATCATCATCATAGGCATGTACAAGCGACTAAAACGAGGTGACTTCTATCTCGTCATCACGTAAGTACTACCCAACGGTCTCTCCCTTCTCTTGAACCTTTCTAAACACACACACACACACACACATACCCCATACATATAGAACTACTCTGTTCAGTAAAACTCGGTGTCCCTCCTCTATCCATCCTCTCGCATTTACGTGCGAACCGACGCACTTACTTAAAATACGAGAGATACATCATGGTTTTAGATTTCTGCGATTTGAGAATTGAGGTAGCAATGATGCTGCTGCTGCTGATGATGATCATGATCATGATAATGTGTGTGTGTGTGTGTGTGTGTGTGTGTGTGTTGTCGCTATCAAAGTCCCCCAGATCAGCCTGAGGCTGTATTCCGCGCGCTATCGGCCGTTAGGTGACACATCATTAACAAACACAATATGGCAACAATAGAATAATCTCACCGCAAGGGATTCATCGAAGTTATGTACGTTATGTGTAGTGGTTCTTGTTTTAAGTGTGTGCGTGTGAATTCGTGGCAGAAACTAAATGCCTTTGCAGAGAGCCCTCATGCTTTCGCTCATCATTTATCATCTCTATTGTGGTATTAGGGGGGACGATATCGTGCACAATCGACCGGCGGTAAGAAACACTTCTTTCAAGATGAGAGAGAGATGAGAGGGCATGTTGGATTGCATCCTCTATTCTCTCTTCATATCACATTGAATAGAGAGCGAATCCATCATTGTACCATCCTGCTTATCGCGTTATTGTTGCATGCAGAATTCCATTACAATCAAGCCTATGTCAAAAGACACGCGTGCTGCCTTTAAGAAGAACGTGGCAGCCGCTGCTAAAGTCGTTTCGAAACTGTAGAGGAGAGGGGATACGAATGATGATTATCCACGAGAAATGTAAACAGAAGTGGTCTTGGTACAACACGTAGCAAGCAAGACACGGATATCGCCCATACATCCTACATTCATTTTGCGTTCATCTAGTCACAGGAGCTGTTGGGGATCAAGCTAGCTAGCGATATTTATTATCACATGCAACATTGCACAATTCGATCAATTCAATGAAGCATCATCGTCGTCACTCGCATGCAATAATGTGTGAATCATTTGATGTACATAGGCGCTAGATCAATGTAGCACATAGATCTCATTTACGCAACAGTTGCTGTGGTTTTTGTGCCCCCTTATTGCGCATATTGTATGTGCAACGTTGCTACACATCAAGCACGTGATGGTGATGATGACATGCTAGCATGCATGAGCATCGCATTGCTATGTGATAAAACTCCACTCAGAACACGTAACTCAATACGCCTTCGATACAAACAGACTGCGTAGACTCAAAGCTCTGCTCTGTTGAGCGACGAGAAGCAGCATGGACACAAGCCTTTGCGCTGAATGACATGACGCTTCGATCTACACCGCCGACCGCACGCTTATCGCTCATTGTCGAAGTGCTTTCAGAACATACTGCAGCATGTTTCTTCCCCCACTTCCGGCCTTTGCATACGCTTTTGTAACTTCCTTTTCGATCCTGATAGAGGGGGGGGGGTAGGAGGCAAGGGATTGCAGTGTAAGCAAAATAGCCGACTCTGTTGATTGGGAAATAGTACCATTCGAAGAGCTTTTGTGTCTGTGGAGTCACCTATGGTTATTATTCACTTTGGTTCAAGGTAGCAATTTGAGGGAGGGACAGCATGAAGAGAGATATGCATGTTGAGACGAACGACGTAAGAGGATTCTGAGTTTTCTTCTTCCTCCTCCTCCTCCTCCCCCTCCTCTCCTCTTCACGGGTACGCTGCATACTACCAACAAACATCTTAGGTCTCATAGAAACGCACTTTCAGGTATCGAATGCACATAGCTAAACCAAGGAGAGCTCGGATGTTTCCAGGGCACAATTCTAGTGCCTGTATGTAGTACGTCCTCACCACCACACATCCGCGCACACGCACACCGAATACAGATTTGAGAACCGGCAGAGAATCGTCAATTATTGAATACACCAATAGCAACTCGCCATCATCACTTGGTAATGAAAGGAAAGATTCTAAGCCAGCAACTCTGCTGCTGCTCTTACATCTACAACCACCGCCACCACTACCACTACGACGACTACTACTACAACAGTTAGAACTTAGGTACTTCGCGGTCTCGATTGGATCTTTCATATTAGTCTTCCTTTTCTGCTGGCCTGACATGACCATACACGGCTCAAGGATGATATTTCATACGACACATCAATGTAAACAATCCTGCCAAACGGGGACAAACACGATTACTAATGTCATGATTTATTTCACCACCACTGTTTACAGCACACGCTAAACAACCGAGGGAGTATAGCGCATCAGCGTAGAGCAAAGGGAACCGATAGTCGTGCGGCTCAATGAGGATCGCTTCCTCATAACAGAACTTCACGTACTCATATCTTCAGAATGAAGGACGATGAGAGTAGTGCGTAGCAGAGGACCGACATGTAATATGTAAATCAGGTAGTCACAACGACGGTTAGGAAAACTGAGAAGAGGGGGCTTGGAGACGTTGACTAATACTTTAAGGATCAAGATTCCAAGTAAACTGAAAAGAGAAGGAAGATACTTTCTGTACCACTTGTGTTGGGTTATTACGACTACTACTTCTCTTGCTATTACTACTCTACTACCGCTCCAGGGATGTGTACACCTCCGCCAACTCCAGCCATCCTTCAAGATCCCCAGGAAATATCTGCAGGGAAAATGACGACAGCAGAGAACGTTTTGTATTTTCTGTGAGACGATGATAATGGTGGGCCTGACGGTGATAACAAGCTGCTACCTTCAGATATTCATTCAAAGCGTCCACAGTGCCGGCAGGATCGCCTTTCGCCTAGCAAATACGACGATGAGCAAGAATGGGAAGTAGTAGTGGTAGCAATGATAACAACAATTGGTTTCTCTGTGACGTGTTACAAACTAGAAGCATCAGGTCGGCATAGCGTCATGGTGGCTACGCGCACCTACCTTTGCGACGCATGCCAGTCGGCGATATGCGTGTTTGTTTGTTTCGTCCCGACTCAGAATGGCTTCGGTTTTTCATGAACGGTGCGAGAAGGAAGTATTTTGAAATGAGGAATATATCGAGAGTACTTCGATGATGATTGATGTAGTGATATGTGCTACGTGTTTGTTCAAAAAACCAATGATGTATCTACATTCAGCTATTATGATTGATCAATCACGAGCATGCTCTCTCTCTCTCTCTCTCTCTCTCTCTCTCACACACACACACACAATGCACGTGCGCTGTACGCCAGTTCTTATGTGTGAGATGATTGATACTGGCAATAACTAATAAAGCATACAGAGATAGATCTTGGTAGCGCGGTCGTATTCGCCTCGAAATTCCTATGAAGATATATGTATTTATATATATATATATATATATATATATATATATATATATGCATTTAACGAGAATTGTGATCATCAATAGCAATGGATAACGTCACTTCGAGCAGCATCGTCTCGTACTCCTCCCCTCCCCAATATATATCCTACATCGTCGTCGTCGTTATCATGCTGCTATTACCCGTATTCTGGCTTTGAGCCTATCTAGTCTTATGGAGCCCTCAGGTTTCTTGAATTTTCCATCCAACCTAAATCAAGTCATCGTGGTATGTATGCCACAACTGCACGATCTTTTGACTCTTCAAAGGAACGCAACTGCTTATATATATATATATATATATATATATATATATATATATATATAAGTATAGGTATATGATACGTGCCCATGAGATCTGTCCTCAGCAATAACCATTGTCATTTTAGTTGTCCGTAGTTGCGATTAACAGAAAGGAACTTAGCAGTATCTATGATCATTATACCGAGTGTACATGTCGTAAGCGAGTTGCTCGTTTCCGATATCCAAAGAGGAGATCAGAACGTCTTCGATCATATCCCATACTAAGAGTAATAGTTGTTATAGTAAGCGTAGCAATATCAACAGCAATACTCTCCTATTCCTTCCCTAATTATATGATGATGCCCATGCTCAATTGTGAAGAAGAAAGAAGAAAAAGAAAAGTATCTAACAAACAGTAACGTCGTGTCGGAGATGACATCATTTGCGACTCTACTGATGGGGTAGATTACTAAACCTAATTTCGTCCAGCACCTCCCTTACCCTTATTAAAATGAACCCGATAAACAACCATGATATACACACAAGCACACACACACACACACACATATATATATATATATATATATATATATTGAAGGACATTAGCTAACCGTCATCCCCCAAGTGGGACTGGTAGGCATCCATTAGCTGCAACCCATACTTCACTACCAATTCTGGTTTACGTATCTGAGGTCAAAACGGTCAACAGAGATCCACACGAACTGAATTATGCAAATGCACTCAATGCATGCGGCATATAAAAACATAAGGTCGCAATAACTTCCGAAAAATTTGTAACAAGAAGGCTTGGGGAGGAGGCAGCGGACCTTATGATTCTTTAGAAATTGAATAAGCTCAAGCTTCTCTTCTTTAGCGGTGCTGAGGTTTGTTTGAATTTTTCTAAGCCTTTCCGAAAGCTCGCCTGTCATGTCATCGAATGATCGTCAACCATCTCAGTTTAGAGATAGTGGAAGGGAAGCTAATGTTGGGGGGAAAAAGTTCTCGGTGCCTTGTGGGTCATCCGAGATTGCGAATTCATCTATGAGAGCAGCCATTGCAAGCAGTCGAGGCCTGGATGCACGCGAGGAGCCGAGAAATACTAGTTCCAATAACAGCAGTAATACCGGGATTAATCGCTGAATCCCTGACTATTTCAATGCATGCCCGATGCTCGGTCTTCAGCATCCTCGAAAAGCCCAAGATCTAGGAAACTTCCGATGCTATAAATAGGATAAGCGCGAGCCAAAGTGACCAAAATTTGGCTGATTTTTCACCCCGCGACTATGCCTTGGAGCAGGTTCAATCCCAAATTGAGTCGAAGAAGCACGTGGGTAGCGTACGTGCCACTGACGAGCACTTGGAACTCGCAGGGGAGGAGGAGTCACAACAAAATTGCACTGCGTTTTTGCTGTTTGGAGCGGAATTCATTTCTCTGAAATTTGAGTACCCCAGAAAACGGTATGGTAGCCTTGTGACGAATTATTATCTCTCCAGTTCCGAGAGGCAAGTGTCCTGCAAAACAACCCTTCGACAAGGAATGTAAATCGTCGGCCGGGTAAAAATGGCACCAAGTTGCACCGTGGTGCACGTTTAGAAGTAAACACTTTCTGCCCCCCGCACGCTCTGTGTCATCATCATCAGAAGGAGAAGGGGAGAAGGTCTGCAGTTTCCAGTTTCGAAGCAGATTCATTGCCGTGGACATTCAAACGATGAGACGAAGGCCTGCACGTTTCAAGCCCTCCTTTTGGAAGACCGTACATCAATCCTCTACTAAGAAGGTTCCCAAATGCTATCGGTGCTGCTTCGAATCTTCATCGAGAAGGTTGCAGGTGGAGCGAAGTCGTGATCTGAGTAAACAGGCTGTTTCGACCAGAGGTGACATATTTAGCGATATGGCCGAGATCATCTACGACAATTGGAGAGACAAACTTCATGCAGTAGTAACGCGTCCTTTGTTGAGGAGAAACCCGACTTCCAAATCACAAAATAAGCCGCCTCCATCTAGTTTCCTCTGTGTCAATAACAGAGCCCAAAGCAAGCGATCGAAGCGATGGCCCCTGAGAACCTATAAAGGCAAACTTCCAGTCCCCACCGCGAAAAGCTATTTCAACATCTGCCACAATTCAGCCAAAAATTAAGACGAAAAATGAAGAGGCAAGAACTGCGTCTGGAAAATACTTTTCTGTTGCGAGATATAAATGAAATATTCGTTGAGAATACAACTGAAGCAAGGAGGGTGCCTCTAACGATGTACAATTTGAACCGCCTTCTGCGACGAGAAACACGACGACTACTACAGAATAGCAAGGCGTGAGCAGCTCCTCCTTTGATTTACACAATTTGTAAGAGGATACAAGCATTATGTTGTCTATCACTTTTTTGTTCTACCTCCATAAGAGAGTTTTTTGCATCGATTCATCTCAGGACAGAGCACCGACTAGTCCCGTCATCATTTTAATTTTCTTAATTACGAATCAATACCGAAGTAACTTTATATTTACGATTTTGTTCGGAAGGATACATGTCTGTGACGAAATTCACATATTCTAAGTGTTTAAAAAACTCCATCTCTGTGTAAGAAGATCTCAACAGAGTTAGATTCGGTGTCATTCCGTCCCTCAGCTACCAGTAGGTCCCCAGATTACGTGCTCCAAATCTACATATTACCACATGTAGGGATAGGAAAGTGTAATAGTGTTATTAACATATCGAATAGTTATCGATTAGTAGAATTACAGTCTACAAAGCGTCTACACCTCAGAGATCGGAAAGCAGACATCGACTGTATAATTTGTTCTGGACAATGTTTTCTTAGTCATTGGTTAACCAAAGCATCTCATTGTGCTAACCAGAAATGCTGCCGATAGCTGCATGGCACACGCCTCCATCTCCTATTGCTGCAACACTGCTCTGTGTTGCTCTATACTAGGAGTAAACATCATCTGATGATGGTGGTAGTCGCACAGATTTCTACGTACATGACTCACACACGGCATGGCGTGTAGCACATGCATGCTATCACTTGTTCATGGGCTGACTACAGCATGAACGACAATTATTCACATACATGCTCATGTACGCACTAGTGCATGGTTGTCATCAGATGCGATCTTCAATGAGGCTGTTTGCCATGTTTTGCTACTGAAGGCATTGCTTGCATGACTTCGATGACGACATCTCGACCGAATATGCGCAGAGCTGCTCATGCTAGCAGCATGCGCTGGCATCGAACTTCACGCCACCGTCATGCATTGTCACGCACACACCACACACATCGATCTGGACAAACGTCGCACTAGCTCTAGCTCTTGCTGATGGAATTCCAATGACAATGATCATTGCAAGCATCACACGTTTCTTCAATTTGAGTTTGTGCGCAATTGCTCATGTTGGTTGACGTTTGGTTTCATTCACATGTTTCATTTTGTTCACTCAAAATCACTGCGCTCGTCTGTCCTTGCTGGTGTCGAGTGACATTGCATCAACTGTGCAACTCAAAACGCATGGAAAATCCACAGGAAAGAGGCAAGAAATTCACAAATTGTTTGATGCATTTCCCGCAGTTTGGCCTTTGCACTCATGGTGCATCTGCTCTGAATCATCCGCATCCAGCACCGCTCATCTCTGCAACTGTTTTTTTCCATTTCAAGAAAGGTTGAGAGTGGTGACGAAAGTGCCGACAAGGTGCCTCGTCATGCGCTCTCTAAGTCCGCCGCAACGCATGTGCCGTCGGTTTGCTTTTGCTTTCCGCTCGAGTAATGACCATGAACTAGCGGGGATCGCCTTTGTGACTTTTGCAATGTACTTTCCAATCTTTCTTAAATCTTTATCTATGCCAGCACCCTGATTCTCTTCGCCATACACTTCACGGAGCAATGTGGGGTGCTTGATAGGGGAGGAATCTTGGAATCCGAAGGAGGTTAACAAACGATCTGCTTCCGCAGCTGCGAAGAGAAGAACGAATGGGTGACCCATTGCAATCTGAGGAAGAGTAAACAATGAGCACACTAGAGAGGAGTGGATAATAATTCAGTTTCAATTATTCTACCGCCTTGAGCGGTTTCTCGGTAAGCGCACTGAGCTTCGGAGAATCTAGATGCGACTCGAAGACGATGGAGAATGCCGTGGCGTTGTAGAGTGCCTCAGGAGCGAAAGTACGGTCTATATTGAGCGTCTGGCCGGTGAGTTTCATGTCAAGGTTTTTAGGGAATAGAGAGCAGAATCTTTTGTGCTTTTGTGGATTCCGGCGGATTTCGTTAAAAAATACGCTTTCTTCATCGGAAGGTCGATAAATCCCTGAGCAGTCATCACCTTGAGTACTTTCAACCTCTTCCGCACCACCGCCATTTTTATATTCCGTGCCCCCTTCATTGTTCCGCATCTTACAGCACATCTCAGGTGTCTGGAAGCTCCAAAGATTGCCCTTCTTGCGAGACAATAAGCCTCGCCTCCAGAGCTGGAAAACCATTGCTGTGCGCTCCTCGGTTGCATCCCTGAGAAAAGGAGGAGGAGGAGGGGGTGTGGGTAATGGGGTAGTGGGTCACATATTTCACAACTTTATCAACATGGCAGTGCATTTGGTGCAAGAGTATGCCCGAGATGAGCACGTGCTGGGTTCGACTAATCTTTCGAAAATCTTTGGAGGAAATGCTTTCTTACCCTCCGAGCAGTAAAAATGGATGATACTCGTCTGTTGACGACGATGACGGTCTTATACTCGCACTATCTTCCACCGTGTCGCATTCACCAGGCCTCCGCGTCTTCTCTGAAAGCTTCATTAATTCCCACCAGTATCCGTGCCAGAAGTAACTGCGGAGTAGGGGGCTCAACGCATCCACATCCCTGTTCCAAACAAGAATTCATAATGAGAATGGTATAACAGATAAAGTAGGGTGTGGAGCAGGGATAAAGACATTTGCCGATGCCATCGCTATTGCATTTGTTGAAACCGCCCCCAGAGCACCATTCCAATAACACCGAAAATGTTGGATGCGACAGGGCTTGATTGGAACTATGTCGCTTGCTCCACAAAGGTGATCAACAGTACGCTTAAATTCCTTTTTTAAAAAAAATGACAATCGTCCCCTTCTTGCTAGAAATTTTCGGAGGACACACAACACTAGCGACCACCCATGACTCCCCATCCCCTTCCTCAGGATCCTGGCTCTTAGTACCTCCTATCAAATGAATTGATCCGCTCCTTTACTATCTCTTCCGATATTCTGTTATGGGTTGAGGGCACTTCAACTATTCCGTCGGGGCGAGCGATAAATCCAGCGCGGTAGTGTAGCGCTGAGACGTGTTCTCGAGGGATATTAAGCTTTTCGAACACCTTGAAGGGGGGTAGAAAGACGGGATAGGGAAGAAGAAGGAGAAGGCCGTTTGATGAGACTATTTTCTAATGAATAGTCAGGATGCTGATGCTGCGCAGATAATAATTTTATTCGCACAGAATCCTGCGTCGTTCTGAAAATCTAGGAGCACTACCTCAACATGAGTCATTGCATTAAAAAATAATTCGTGGTCATCATCATCATCATAATCATCATCAATATCGCATACGTGCCCCTCTTTATCCTCCGTGAAAGCACACACACACACACACACACACACACACATACACACATCACAAACATATATACCCCTTGGATCCGTCGAGCAAAGGGAAGACTAAAGTCTGGTCTCTGACTCATATCAATGTGAAACGGCACATTCTGCACGTAGGAATCCCCACGCACCATCTTCAAATGGTGAAGGGCGGCGAACATGACTCTCGGATCCAGGATCTCATCGATTGTAATCATCAAAATCTCTAAGGCCGCGGCGACGTCATCACCAACAGCAGTATCATTCGATGAATCAGTCGATATTGCACCCTTACGATCATCCAAATTCTCCATGTACTTTTCCTCCTGCTCTAGTGCTTTGAGTTTCCGACTTCCCCCCTCCCCCTCTAATATCCAGTCTTCGTCGCTGTCGTCAATGTCGTCGATGTCGTCGATGTCTTCATCGTCTGCAATCATATTCTCTCCTACAATCTTTTTCTCTCCAGCTCTCTCCTGTCCTCCACTTCCTTTGAAGGCTAAGTCCCGGCAGGATCTGAGAATTTTGGTTTCTTGGAGCGCCGCAAGATAGCAACCTGGCCAGTTGCCATTTTCTCCCACAATTGAAGCCAGCAGCCCAATCCGTATTAGCTTCTTGTTCTGGTTTTCCTCACTCTTCTTCCATTTTCCCTCACTTCCGGACTCCTTGCCGATCTTTATTTCCGGGTCGACTTCACAAACGATTTCATATCGGTGAATTTTCCCAAAATAACTCTCTGGGTCTTCACCAAGGATAATTTGTGAGGGAGTCCAGATTCCATGGCTGCCATCGAGGCCTAAGAGGGAGAGAGAGAGAGAGAGAGAGAGAGAGAGAGAGAGAAGGAAAGAAATTAAAATTTCTCGTGAGACTTTACACTTACACTTTAAAATAATATGCTCCGCATACGAGTACACATGGACGCTCCCACACTTTCCCTCGCGCCACACACACACACACACACACAGAGAGAGAGAGAGAGAGAGAGAGAGAGAGACTCAACACGAGCAGCGATGTAGAAAATATAGCACACTAGCAGTACAAGCAGCGCCATTAACCTTTTTTAGAGGGTGAAACGTTGGAAACGCCAGAAAGACGTGTCACTGGGAACTTGGCTAGAGCGTCATTGACATTAAAACTGAGATCCTCACCGCCTCCTCTGTCATCCAACCTCTTAGTGGTGACAGTCGTCATTTGTCCTAATTGTGAGCCTAATGCGGTTATCCATCCTCCTGCTGTGTCGGTATCAACTACTTTGCTGTTTCTTGTTTCTACCCCAGCAGGAAAGGAATCACTAAGTGCTCGAGGATTAACATTGAGGCTAAGCCTGACGGCATGCTTGCTCGCTTTCCCGGCTGAAGACAGTGAGAGTCCGCTCTGCGCCACGATAAAAGCGACTTTTCTACAGAGTATTATGAAGCTTCCAAGGAGCACAAGGAGGAGGACGATCCGCCGCAACAGTGGCAATATTTCACTGCGGAGGTAAATCTTTGTCGGCCTCTTATTTCCGCTGGACCTAGCAGTAAGAGAAGTAAAGGTGCTCGAAAATAAGGAACTACCGGATACTCTCAAGGAAAGATTAGCTTAAAAATTAGATAAACGAAAAAATAGATGCAGTGTTGTAACAAAAGGATACAAGTCGCTACGGTGAATAGCTTTTGTTTAGTAACACATATATAAATGTCATATTTTCGTTTTTTCTTCATGGCAGGGACAGAATGTCAAACACAAAGGAAAGCGATTGGTCTTACTCTTTGGGGGGATCCAAGGAGTGTTTGAGTTGGCCTTTGCTTTTTACAGCAGGCGTGTCCAACTTGTTTCGCGCGTTACCAGTTTGCCTGGCTGGAATAGTTGATTATCGTCTGTCAGTCCTTGATAATTGAATACAAGAAATTATGTACGACTGCGTGCTCTACCTCTGTCAAGAAGCGTCGTCCATCGACCCTGCCAGGAATCAACAAGGCAAAACTAAGAGACAGGAATGGAGCAGATAGAGAGAACTATGTGTGTCACCTCAGGTGTTCGGCTGCACTTTCTGTCTCTGATCTCCATCGAGCTCCCAGAAGCAAGGAACTGATCAATGCCAGAGGTTTACCTGCGAAGCTGTAGATAGGGGCACCATTATCTGTGAGCTTGGATCATCTCCTGTACCATCTGCAGTGCGTTGACGACGAATCGCACGTGGAAGGTCGGAGTCGGTGGGAGCGGAAGATCCTCTTTGAGAAGCACTCCATTTGAACTACATTCGTACGGGGAAAATAGGGAAAATATCTCGATATTGGATTGTCGCAAGGGCGAGCTACGCTGTGAAATCAGTAGGCAAACCACATACTAAGAATAACGTAACTCGCATGGATCGGATCGTCCACAAGTTGAAAATAAGATTCTTAGATCCACATTTATTTTGTAATGAACCCTTTTTTAAGTGGTAGTTTCCCGCTTGTCGAGTTGCCTAGGTTCCAAATGATGAGATCGAATTTATGGGTTTCGCTCTGAGCAACCTGCTTTTCTTCCATTTTGGGGCAAAAACAGGAGGACATACGGGGGAATCAGGAAAAACCTTAATATTGGCTTGTCGCAACTACAAAATCACGACCATTGTCTCAAGTATTTCTGAGATCTCACAGCTCGGTTTCCGAGCTGCCCACGTCGCATGGCTGAAGCCCCTTCCTCTGCACTCGAGGAGGGCGTCATAAAGTCCCGTCTGCACTGGCTTCTGATTAAGAACCTCCCCTTTGCCCTCGATGATGGCGATTTGCTCAATTTAGCGACTGATCGGCTTTCACATGGCGTCGTCTCGGCCCTGCAATTTGCGTATGTCATTAAGGACGCTCGCACCGGAAGGTCTAAGGGTTCCGGCTTCCTCGGATTTGGCTCTTCGCGAAATGTCGCCGAAGAGGCGGCCAAAATGCTTCACGGGACAACATTGTCTAAAAGGTAAGGATCGAAATGCCACTTAATTTCTCCATATTCCTTCTCCTCTAGCCTTCGCACTTTCGTCAGGGCCTTGGAGGCCGAGGTTACTGTGGATCGGCATTATGGGCGCCATTACAGCAGTGGAACCTTTTCCAGTCATACACAGGCGTTGGGGGAGGGGACAAGGCCGTCGAATTCAACACCCATTGCAATGACTCCCCAAATTACATTGCAGGATTGCATTCAGGCAATGAAGAGCGCGCATAAGAGCATGAAGCAGGTGATATCTGGACTAATCGAAGGCGTTGCTTCAAAAGAGACGGGCATTATTCTCTGATTTACTAAATTATCTCGTAATATCTAGATACTGGAGAAAATCCAAAAGCTGCCTCACCACCAATCGGGGGGGGGCGGTGATACGAATGACCATGTCAAGCAAAGGAAATTAATGCCCGGCCTTCTACCGAAGAAAAAAATAAAGGCAGCAACCTCGTACGACCTCTAATGTCTTTCAAACCACGTGTAGTAAATAGATAAGTGCGGTATGTAATCACGAGACAGCTGTGTTTTGCTAGCTTTGTTATTTACATCTCAAATACATTATGTTACGACTATATGTAGAACCTACGTGAGGGCGAGTGAAGTTTTGCAAAAATATATCTCCCCCTCATCGCCTCAAAGAAAATCCACCATAAGCAAAGCAGAGGAAGACGGGAGGGAAGTAAAACTTTCTGTGTCAGACACTGTTGCCAGATGTTGCTGCGACGCTATATTCGTCGCATCAGAAGGTACAATATACACAAAACACAAAACTGAAAGATTATGTAAGATTAGAGACCAGTGATATATGCCTAAGAGAGAATATTGTGTGGACCCATGCGTGATGATGCAACAACACAGCAATTATTCTCAATGCTATGGATTAGGATACTTACGAAAAAATGACTCCGTATTGTTAAATCAGTTCTGCGGCAACTCTTGCGATTCGGTGGGAAGAAGTGGGATGGACTAGAAGAAGAAGAAGAAAAGGAAAAAGAAAAAGAAAAAGAAGGAAAACGAGAAGAAGAAGGGATTGCAATTGGCTCTAGTACCAATGATAGCATTGAAGATCGAGCAGCAGGAGCAATCGCCACAGCTCCCGTTTCTCTCAACACGAAGAAGCAGCAGTTACAGGCAGCACAATCATCATCATCATCATCACCACCACCACCATCATTATTATCATCTTCATTCTTAAGTCGTCAGCAGTTGTCTTGGCCAAGGCATGGCCCCGAACCTGCGAAGAGCATGAGCACTGCTGCTGCCGATCATTTGACCATATACCAGTCATTAAAGCGGCAGCTTGACTGCATGTACGAGGTGTTGGAAGTTTGGGGAAAGGCTGGGAATGACGAAGTTCTTGCGATGAAAGAAGAGCACACCGACGACGTGATGGAGGCTGAGCTGCAGGACAACGCTAGCATTACAAAGCAAATGATCTGCAGAGCAATCAACCAATATGAGGATTTCGAAGACTATTTGGCGAGAGCAATGATAATGGAAGAGCATGGCTATAACCTCCCTGCCACAAGAAGCAGTAGCAGCAGTCGGCATCAAGATGAATTACGCTCAAGTTGTGCGAAGAGTACCACCAAAGACGCTATTATCTTTTGGTAGTAGGCGTGCCTTAGTTGCATATCATTCGGACAGGGGGGGGGGATATAGGGAGGTTGTGTGCGTGAAGAAGAATTTCGCGTCAATTCTAGCTCATCACGCCCTCATGATGATGGTGTTGATGATATAATATAGCGAGAATTATACCGAGGGGTTTGTCATATGTATCAGTTGCGTGTCGCAGGATTAGAGTCACAGGCGATCATTTACTGTCTTACGAATCAAACTTCGCCCCTTTGAAGAGTTCGCCAATTCATAGAATCATCATGCTTAAATGTCGTTATCCGTAGGAATGCGGTCAAACTTAGCGAAGCCGGCTGTGATCTCCGCAAAGGAGTCGTATTGCATATCCAAAGACATGTAGACGCACTCTCAGACGGAACGGCGCGTTGTTGTCCATTCGGGTGTGTACGGTGGTGGTGGTGGTGGTGGTGGTGGTGTTGATCATCACGACCATAACGAAAAGTTGCTGCTGCATTGATGAAGAGCTAGTGTAGTTATTCAAAATCATATGAATGATGATAATTATCAGAATTATGCTGATGGTGATGAGCTATTCTTCTCCCCCTCCCTCCCTCGCTGCTTCCAGATCGTTTGCAACAGGACTAAGCAAGGATAGTAGCGATATCGACATTCTCATATTGACTCCCTCAATGGTTGCCAAGAGTGGAGGAGGAGAAGAGGAGAGGAGGCCACTAGGGCAGCCGGAATTACTACAGCCGCCGTCTTCATCGTTGTCAGTATCACCTTTTCCAGTGACCCCAATGTTTTTCCTTCCCAAGCTAGCCCGCTCTCTTCGAGAAGAAGAAGACGAAGAAGGGGGAGGAGGAGGAAGAGGTGGGAGGAAGAGAATTCTTAAAAAGGTGGAGACGCTGCTAACGCCTCGCGTGCCAATCGTTCGGGTTGCCTTTGATGGGGCGGCACTCGCGGCGACACTTCTGGCCAAAGATACAAGAGGAACAGGGGAGAGGAGGAGGCCGAGAACAGTAGTAGAAGAAGAGGAGAAAAAGAAAAATAAGAAGGAAAGCATTGTTACAGCTCCTAATTCGCGTGGTCGTAATATTAGTAACAATATTAGTAGTAGCGGTAGTAGCGTCGCTATTAGTAGTAACGGCAGTAGTAGTAGTAGTAGTAATAGTAGTAGTAGTAAAAGTAGTGGCACTAGTAATAGTGTTAGCGGCAGTAGCAGGGGGAGGGAGATACTCTGTGAGGTGAGTCTCCAAGATGCCAAGAACTTGCGCAAGGCAGCCATTATACGAAAGATGTTGGACAGACATGCGCTCGCCCGGCCAATGGTAGCTTCTAACTAAAGAGAGATAACTACATCTATTATGCATCTTCTCCTTCCATCTACCCTTTGTGTTGCCAGTAATGAAGTGATTTCCTTGTCGCTGTAGCTGCTGCACAATTGATGACGAAGAAACTCTTTCTATTTTTAGATCAACATCGTACGCGAGTGGGCGTCATCCCGGGGTATATCAGCTGCGTCGTCTTCATCTTCATCGTTGTTGTCATCCTCAGCAAGAGAGAAAAAGCATCATTCTTCTCCCTCTTCCTCGTCGTCGCCACTACCTCATCACCGTCATCAGCAGCGCCACCTTAATCTCATCAGCAGCCTCAATTCATTTGCTATCACAATCCTAGTTCTTGCATTTCTCCAAAACCGGCGACAGCTAAGAATGAGAAGGAAGAAAGAGAAAGAGGAGCTTCCCCATCAGAACGCCAACGTTGCAAGCACGGGCAAACCGATATCCGCTGAGAGCTTATACCCCCCCTCACCCCGTGCAACAATTGACTTATATGGCTTCTTTCGCTTCTATGGGTGCGTGGGCAGTAGAGAGTTTGCAAAGAGGATAAGACTTGCACTCGACGACGAGAATGAGGACGAAGAGCAGCAGAAGAAGAAGGAGGAGGAGGATGAGAATCAGGAGGAAAGACGCGACGACGAAGACAAAGAGAAAGATCATTTCGATGCCGAAGGCATGGAAACGGAAAATAAGGGGGAAATGGAGGAGGAGGATGAGAAGAGGAATGAAATTAATGCGGGTGTGATGGGGTCTGGAACTGCCGTGGCCTCTTCCTCCAAAAGCAGGACGGAAAAAGAGGAGGAGATGAGGCCTCAAGGGAGGAGGAGTTCCACACCTCAATTTCCCCCCTCGTTAAATAACACCAACCTTTCCTCTTCTTCAACGGTACCCCCCTTGCACATTGTGGATCCTGTAGACTCGGAAGACAACCCAGCTCGCAACATCACCATGGCGATGAAAAGGAGGTCAAAGCTTATTACACACTCACGCGCCACGTCATCATTGATACTGCGAAAATCACACACACACACACACACACACACAAGAGGGTGAGAAATGAGAAAATCGAAGGCACATGCATGCAGCAGCACAGATGCTACACCTGCACATATCATTATACTCTCACAGGATTCGCAGAGAAATGATCCGAGCTTCGCTGCTGCTCCACAATGGACGAAGTCTCTCTGAAGTATGCTCGAGGAATAGCTCCTACAAATACATCAACGACGGAACAAAGCACAACCTAGCGCACTCTCAAAATAAACGGCGAAACAAGAAGAAGAAGAAGAAGAAGAAGAAGACGAAGAGAAGTGGAAATGGTGGAAAGAATTCTAGTATGAATGGAGCAGGAGGCCCCCAAATCAAGAAGCGACGCACGAAATCTGAACAGAACAAGTAGGATGAACTGCACGGACCACGTGTAGTAGGACTAGTAGCCGTAGCAGATACGAATACAAGCATTCGCAATGATCTGGGTTGTGCTTTAAGGTGTCCTCAATGCAGTTCTCTAAGATCTCCATGAGTCTGCGTATCTGCCTTATACAGTTTAACATGTATAAGCCGCCAGCCGCTCTAAGATAGCGCGATTACTACTTACTAAGTACATTGAGTGGCTGTTGCGATCCGCAAGTGCGCAGCGGACAATGAGAACAAACATATTAATCCACAATGCGAAAGCTTAGTACTGCCATTCGTGATGTATTTGTGGCGTAACATTGTGCAGGCTCTAGATATGGTCATGGCGGCGTTGGCGCTAAGTGTTGGTATACATATACCGTGCAACAAGCATAGCAATGCCATTATACCGCGCGGGCTTAAGTCATGATCAACAATGATTGATTTCTTATGCTACACGCACATGTTTGTGTGTGCGCTGTCATGTGTACGGCTATGCGTTCACAGCACATACGCGATCGATAGCATGTATGATAGCAGCGCACACATGAAACAAGAGTGTTCAAATTATACTGTGCTATTGCGCTACCTACGACATAATAATCGTTTCAGAGAGTATACATAAGTTTCGCATTGCCGGGCCACATTAGGTCTGCAGCGTATTTGCTGGCTTATCTACATTGTTGTGCTACACAAAAGAATTATGATTATTTGACTACAGTTTTGAGGAAGAAGTACGGAAGCCATCCCTAAGAAACCCAGCGGTCACGTTTGCAACTCCACTCACTGCCGCAAGCAGCAGAGGTGAATCCTCGGTATAAACAGCTTTATTGAATTCAAACGCACGTAAAGCCTCGTCAACTACTGCCTTAAAATCGTCGTCCTCGAGCTCTCTCCCAGAATCATTCAGGGCTTCATAAAGAGATTCTATCAACTCTCCTCTACTGTGCACTGCCACGCTTCCCTTGCCCTCCTCCACCTCCGGTCCATCTAACTCCCCGATTTGAAATCGGTAGTGCCTTGGCGTTTGAAGTGGAAGTGAAAGAGCCAATCGTGTGGGTTCCCCAAGCATCTGTCCCCCGAATAGGTCAGCAAAGTATCTACAGTACAAGTGCCCTAGCAGCCGACCGCCCCCTCTCCTTCGATCTGATTCCCCCGCTTCCCGTATGCCCTCCACGTAGCTGCGCGTGGCTGGTGATACCTGGTATTAGGAGAACGTATTCTGAGCATCATGCGGGGATAGCTACCGCTCAATGTTTGACAAGCTTGCACTGTCGTCAGAAGATGAGATTGTGTTTTAGTTTCTAAAAAAAGCGTCATCGAAGGCATCACTGTGCATAGTCCCTCCTTTTAATATGATTTGGAAGTCAGGGTGCATTTTTCATCGCTACTTACGTTTAAGATGTTATCATTAGCGTAGATGTGGGATTTGATTTCCCCATCTTTCGTATTTTCGCAGTTTCTATCTTCAAGAACGTCCATCAGGTCTGCTTTAAGTTTTGGTGCTCTTCGAAGGATTTTCCCATATTTACCCCACACCGTTGCACAACAAGAAGACGAGCCGCCTGGAACGTATATCACAGCAAACAAATGAACAACAGAAAATTCAGCTGGTGCATTCAAATCATAATCATCGTCGCTTCGATCAACACCACTATCACCATCATCATCTTATTGTTATAATCGTCATCATAGCCACCATCACCACGACCATCATCATCATCATCATCATCATCATCATCATCATCATCATCATGTTGATCGTTTTTTCATACTTGTCATGTCAAATTGCTCCTCCATGGTCGAGTACACCATGTACATAGACGCTGTAAATCGAGCGTAGCGTTGTCGTGACCCAAGGGATGCACAGCTGCCAATTGATTTCAAGTATTTTCGATGAGCAGCCTTCGAACGAATTTAGGGTCTTGTCAAACTTTCTCACAATCGTAATCTTCTTCTTTTTTCTTATCCCTTCACTATCTTGTGTGTGTGTGGTTGTGTGAATATTGTATGGGAAAATCGATACAATTTTGGGGGAGGAGGATACTTATTACGTTCCGAGGCCGAAGGCGTGCATATCGTGACCTTCCTGAAGCGTTTGATCCAATGCATAGGCAAGTGACCCTTGTATCTGTATTATCCCGAAACATTTAAAGCATGAGGGGGGGGGGAGGGATTCTGGAGGACGCTGCTCTTCACCTTGTTAGCTCTCGTTGTCCGTAAAATTTTCGCGGATTCCGTCTCCAAGGAGCGAGTGGCGAGTTGCCCTAGCTTCTTTGCGAAGGAACCCATCGCTTAGAAGTGTTTTAACAAATACGATCACTGCCGATGGTATGCGGTCAGCATCAGCCGATCTGACGAATCAAAAACGACACGCGTTCTGTTCAAAATATTGCATCAATCAATTGTCGCATCTTCATGAGTCGCACACACCCAGTTCGTACCTGTATCCCACCCGTATTCATGTCGCAATGAGAAAATGGAACACATTATTGCTAGATATGAATCCTGAGAGCCTTCTCGGCCCAATTCGTTTTCCAACAGCTCAGAGCAATCAGTGCAGAAAATCCCGCTTTTTCTGTGAGAACGCAGTCGATTTTACAGTGTTTTAGGGTAGAAAGTGGCCATTTTGCAGAAGAATCGAGGCGAAGATAGCAAAAAGCAAGAACGAAAAGCGTTTCCGATTCAGCTTCCCCCCAAGTAGTCAGTTGCTCTATCCACGAGTAGCCCTTCCCGCGCCCGCTCTGTCTCAGTCTCAGATCACGTAAGTGATGAATTAATCAGCAGAATGCTCTTATACTCCCTTTGTCATTGGTTAATAGTACAGCACCCTAATTTTGTTATCTACTTTCGTATACAAAACTTTAACACACACACACACACACACACACACACATCTGGATTGTCGAATGGAAAAAACTTTATCTGCATGTGTAAAACTTTATCAAGAGTGATCTAAGGGAGATGTGATGATTATAATATCATTGAATTATTAAAGTAGACTAATTTGTTTCCATCTTCTTCCACTCAGGAGGCAAGCAGTAGGACGACGCATAGGAGGGAAGAGGAGGCCCTTACAGCACTTCCTTCCACCAAGATTTGTGTCTTTCTTTCTCTCTTCTCGTGATTTTGTTGAATGCGTAGACCATCGACTCCATCACAGGGAATGCCCCAGCAATTTTCAGTTATGGCCTCCAGAGGTCGTCCAGGCACCAAACGCGGCTCAGGCACACAGATGGGAACTCAGAACGGACAAGGGGGCATGCCTCCTTCCATCGGTCTCAACACTGATGTGAAAATTTCCCATCGTCCTGTGACGTCACAGGGTCTTTCAGGAATGCAGACTCGCCCGCTGGGGCCCTCTCGCCAGATCGCGGATAAGTCCTACTGGCTCAAGATTCTCAGGGACAAAGTCACCGAGATTAGCAAGGAGATCAAATCAATGCAGGACGAAATCGTTCGGCATAACAACGACAACCAGAGTCAAACGCATATGGAACGGCGCTACGAAGATACGATTAAAGAGGTCCGCGCCTTGGAGGGGAGGTTGGCTGATTTCAACCTCGCACTCGACAAACTGCGGACCAACACGGACGTCGGCGAAATCCGTGATACGCACGATCAATTGAAATTTGATAACGAACGAGATCGACGCCAGATCGACGCTCTATTCATCGAGAGCAAGAAATGCGCTGAAGATACCGCCAAGATGGAAGCCGAGATTCAGGAGATCCACCAAAAGGCTGTAGAGCAAATGGATAAACTTGGGCCAAACTTCCAGGAAGACTACGACGCTCTCAGCAGGATGAATAATGATTACAAGAGCAAGATCGAAGAGAAGGAGGAATATCTGGATGGGCTTGACAGACAGATAGAGCAGCTGCAGACAAAGCTCAGAAGTGCTGAATACAAACGCCATGAAAGAGGCATGCAGCTGAAAAAGCGCTTGGTAGCTCTGAAGGCCAAAGAGGATGAATTAATGGAGGAAGATCGTCTTAAGCTCACACCAGAGGAAATAAAGCAAAAGTTGCTGAAGAAAGTCAAAACTATTAATGCGGAGATTGCGAGCCTCAAGCGTTCGAAGAAAAAAACGCAGAAAGAGGTGATGCAGGCAGAGGATAACCTCGACAAAACTAGGAGAGACTTGGAAAATGCAAAAACGATGAAAGAGAAATCGGCAAAATATGAACAGCTGTATGAGCGCGACTCAAAAATAACCAGCTTTATCGAATCGTATCCGACCCAAAAAGCCCAAGTGAAGAAGGAAATCTCACGACATCAAGATATGACTGTTATGATTATGGCCCACATGGGGAAAGGAATGGAGTGGGAGGGTTCGCTCAAGGGAGGAAAGGCAGAGGACATGAATGCAATCAAGCAGGAACTGAGCTTTAAAGAAAAACAGAACGAGCTGTCCCAGGACACGCTCACACGTGCCAAAGCTGACCTCGAGAAGCGGAAAAAGGAGCTCAAGAAGATCGAGACGCTTTCAGACAAGATTGGGATGGAAGTAAAATCCCTCACTGCGAAGAGAGGCCAGATGCTGGAAGAAATGCAGACATTTCGGGACCCCGAGCAGCTCCAGGAGGAGGCTAAAAGAGAAAAGCGCGATCTACTCTTGGCACGCGAGGCAACGAAGCAGCAAGCTGATGCAATGCGAAAGCTTCTCGAAGTTATCTCCGCGCCTCTAGGTCGCAGGGCGACAATGCTTAGGAATTCAGATCTGAACAAAAAGATAGAAAATCTGGAGAAGAAACTGAGCGCTTACGCCCAGAGCGTGCACCAGCTCAACGAATTCATCGCGAGCAATAAGCGAGAGACACAATACTCCACCCTTATGACGAATGCGCTTGACGATAGTGAAAAGATCAATTCGATTTTGGTGTCGCGGCTTGGAGCTTTGAACCCATAAGAGTGACCACTCGGGGATGCTTTATAGTCATCAGAATCATCTTGTGGTTGCGGTTAAAGAACTTCTGATTGATGTTACAGTTGAGAAACTAAGATATATAGGCTCATCTATGTGATTGCGAGCTTCATAGTTCCATTTGTGGTTTGTAAATTTAAGTTCAGCGCGCACAGTTTGCGGCACAATAGGCTCATGCGCTGCCAGCGCGCGTAGCTTGGAGTACTACCAAAGGGTGCTAGTTAGTGATGGTGGCTGTGAGCGAGATTACTTACTAACTACGCATCTTATTTGCTTGATCGGCCTAGCTATAGAGTTGCTGCTACGCACGATCATTGTGACAATAAAATTTTGCATAGCGCGACTGATCATGCGTGATAGGATATGACTTATTACGTACATGGCCATGTGCCTGCCGCTTTCATGTCTGCTACGGCAGCAGTAAGTCATAAAGTTGCAGCAATGCTTGCGATGACTTCCATCCTCATGATTAATTCCATCGCAACCGAAGCGGTGTCACCAAGATTTTCGACGCTATGACTCCACCGCGCTGGAATGTACAAAAGGTCTCCCTCTTTCTGGACACACTCAAGATCGTAAAGATGACGATGGGCATCACCTGCCTCATCAAGATTACCGACGTTTTCGCTCTGGGAACGTGCTTCGTCTAGTTCATGTTGCCTTTTGTCGCTCACTGTCCTCCAGAAGTCTCTCGAGCTCCCCTTGTCATATATCCGGTGCGATGGAGGTAGGAAACGCCATCTTTTAGCCCCAAATGTGACGAGGTTGAACGCTTGATGGTGGAAGTGAATTGGCGACCCTGATCCATCCGGACCTAGAAAGAGCTGTAGACAGTAGCTTGAAGCAGAGGCTAGAAAATGTCGAGAAAGCGGCGGAAACTGGTCGAGTATCTCTCTCATTATGTTGCGAGTGGCCTTCCGCTGAGTTTCAGACTTTATCAGGCCCCATTCCCCGCACTCATCGGAGAGCACGAAGTAGGGGGGACGAGATCGGTTAGTATTTGCTCCACCTTCTTGCTGGCTCTGGTACTTCACTTCTGTTTCCTTTGCCAACGTATCTACACGCTGCCCTTTGACATCCTCATCGTTGCCGTTTTGTGAAAAGTTGTTGGGCATGGTGTCGGAGACGTAGTCACGTATGTTAGTCTCATACTGGAAAATAGATCCAAATTTCTCCGGATATCTACGCAGGTAATAATTACAGAGCAATTTGAGGCATCCTTTCCCAATAAGATATAACAGAATCATGGGAAGTGGCAGTTTGTCACAGTGTTTGCAAGTGTTTTGGTGTGTTTTGAATAGGAACAAATAGAAGCCAACATACAACCACACCCACACGCATACATACTCATGTTGTTTTGTCTTTTAATTATTTCTTCGGTGCTCAAGATAAACCATTCATTCAGACGAACGCTCAATTTAATCATGCTATCATCACGTACGGAATTTTGCCGACTTGACTCTTCAAGTCTCCAAACTTCTCCACAAACTTGTCTCTGCCCCACATACTACGAAAACGTTGCCTCCAGCCAGCTTCATCATCAATGTACGCCGCACGAATGAGTACGGGTCTCTGTGTATACATGAAGTCTCGAATCAATATCGTCGGCGACATTTCAGACATGTGACGCGTCTCGATGTTGCAGAAGCCTTGATTAATTGCCGCACGAGAGCTACTTCCCTCCAGAGCCGCTGTCCAGCCAAAGGAAGCTTCTAGTGGCTGAGGGACGGGAGCGTCGTTATGCTTTGACAATGTATCATCGTTGTCTTCTCCGTGTTCTGGCTCATTTTCGCACGCCCCCTGTTTCGCTTCTCTTTCCGCAGCTGAGAACAAACAAGCCCCCCCTTTTGACTGTCCCCTTATCTCTGCAACTGTGCGACCGAACATGTCACGTGAGTTGATGTCAGCATCGTGAGCGAGAAGCAACCTAGATATAGACCGGTATTCAGTGGGCAGGAATGAGATTGCAGTCAGTATTTCAAATCCGCCACTAGGTATTGGGAATAGAAAACACACTTAACTACATCGTGATCTCACTAAAGTAACGACAAATTCGCACCGATAGAGATGATCGTCATGCAACGCAGCATGAAGGGCACTTCTCCCCAAAACGTCGCGGCCAATGTTCGGATCTGATCCGTAAGCTAGAAGCTCACGTACTACCCATTCCATCCCCTCGCTGATCGCATGCGATAGCGGTGTATAACCCAAAGAGTCTTCTTCGTTGATCATTACAGCCCTGAAGCTTCCATGCCTTGAAATTGTCCGTATCGCCTTGAGGACGCGCGACCTTAGAAGTTGACAGTGGTTAAAGTAATAAGTAAAAGACGAATTTGTCAAATAAATGAGGATCGACAAGCAGAGCGCTATAGTGGTAGAGCGAGTACATCGCAAGAGGCTCTTCGATAGGTTATATATGATTGTATTCGACCCGATTTCCCAGTGTTATAGTATGTTTGTGAAAGGAGAGGCGAGGAGATGAGCGTACAAATAACGGATTCCAAATCTGAATGCAATTTTTTTGCCAGCCTCATTGTAGATAAGTTAAGTAACTCATTACTTATATGAGCACACGAGTGCCTTGTGTGACACGGTGAGGATATCCTGCATTCCACATCTCGACAATTCCGAAGGTGAGAGCCCTCCACGGAGATTTTGAGCTGCTTCTTCCAGATTCATGCCTTCCTTCATTTCTAGGATCTCCTCCGCCGTATATTGAGAGCTGGCCGCGACTAGGGAAATGAGAAAATGCAAAGCATTTCCCCTAGCTTCTCGACGATTACGAGTCTTGATGACGGGAAACGAAAGAGACCCAACATTGAGGCAGCCTACATACGAATTTAGCAGCGTGGATACGATGAATGCTACTATCCTCACTTCTACTCGTACCTTGAGATTCAAGATCCCAGAAGAGGTCCTCGTCACTACCCTACAGAGAGCGAAGTAAATGCGATACTTAAACAGACATGAGGTATGACGAATCATAATGCTTCCTACAAAACACATTCGAATTCACGGATGAAATTTCTGTGACTGACCTGTTCGACATGAAAAGCTTCCGTCAGTAGTCCCGCACATACACTGTTTGGCGACTGAGGCACCACCTTAGAATTCGGACAATTAGTTCGCTTCCTCAGTTTATGGAGCAAAAGAAATGCATTCTTACTGGCTGAGAGGAACCCAAGATCATAAGGCCCGCAAAGAAGATGGAGCAAAAAGCTTGGCATTTGAATGCGGGTAGTTGAGCAGGGCCTCGGCAGGTCGCCATCGTCTCCTCACCCCCCCCCAGCAGGATCCATCATCTACTCCCGATAACTCCCGATAACGACGACTTGCATGCTTTTTGTGTTCAAAAATAATAAAAAGTGGGGATTTCAACACTGCGACATCATTCCAAGAAGCATTTCATTGATATCTGCTTGTCGCTAAGGTAAAAACGCCTTTGCTTCTTGCTATTCTTGGAATTAAAAAGTCGGCGGCCGACAAACAGTTTGAATAGTTTAAATACTGCTATGATGGCTGCTCCGCCAAGCCCCCCGAGCGATCTGTGAAAGGAGGGGAGAATAAAAGGAGAGGAAGGGCGATTGAGGCTGAGAAGGACTTAACTTACAGGTATAGTGAAAATAGAGACAGGGGAAAGGCAAAGTATTATGGCCTCGTGTTCCGATAAGATTAAAGCGGATTCCGAGCAACGACGCTTCGAGGAGGGGGACTGTGAATTCCCTCCCCAGGCGGACTATCTTTTAAACATGGATGAAGAGGGTGAAGATTACGACGAGGACGATCATGACGACGTAGAAATGCCACTTCTCCAACTGGATCGAAGCACTGCCTTTTCATCATCGCAGCCTTCTTCCTTCTCACATTTATTATTAAGCCATCATCTAAGTTACACGCATCAGAAGAAGAGCCATCCTGAGCAGGAGAAACTGCGAGTTCGTAGGAGGCAGTACCCCCGAATTATTCATGAAACACATCAGAAGCAATCGTTTCGAGTAAGGGGCAGCAACAAGCTTGTAGGTGGTAGAGTTCAATATGTGATGGAGCTCAAAGAGAAGGTATGTAGCAGCATAGAAAATACAAAACCGATAGACTGTCATCTCTTTCTAAGCAATTGTTCTTTGTTGTGTCGCAAATACTATTACTAATACTGCAAACCTTATGCACGTAAAGGATGGACCAGGTAAATGCCTTCTTGGATTACTGATGATGATATCAATGGCTCTATCCGTCGTCCTTTTCTCGGCGATGCTGGATGGCCGATTGGGGTGGAGGGCTTTGCAAGTAATTTAAAATAAAAACGATGAATGATTTAATAATAAGCAAGTATGCAAGGCAAAGAATCCACCGATGTCACTCCCAATTCTGCGCTGAGTAGTAGCGAAGAGCGTCGATGGTCTGACAGCCTCATGCTACTTTGAATCCTGATGTTACATAATCTTGAGAAGACTACTAAGCTCCTAGAGTTGCGAGTCATCATCTCCTGTTGTTGTGACATAGAATGGGTTTTGCAGAGCTACGAGCTGAAGGATGAGTTTGGATACAAGGACATTAGCAACTTCCTTCGTGCATCTGACGTGAGCTTGTCGGTAGCATTATCCCTTCTCCTCTCACACATGGCTCTCAGGTAGATGTAAATGATCGCAATGTCTCTTCCCCAGCGCCGTGATCATTTTCTCATCGTTCGACATCATCAAAATTGTTGTTTGCATCATTATTAGCTTCTCAGAATTGTAATAATAATCGTCATTATAACCAGCATAATGTCACTCCGTTGGAGGCTGCACATGAAGGACCTTAACATTGGAGCGGCCGTCATATTCATTATCTTACTCATCTTCTCATCAGTGCTCACATATATCATGGTGGGTAGTACACAAGATAAACACACTCTTACACACACACACACACACACACACACACACACACACAGAGTGAGGAGAGCTTATTACATTTTATAAAGTACCGGCCATTCGAAAACAATCCCCTTATTGCCATTTATTGAGTAATCTCGAAATGTACAGTCCGGTTTTCTGACGGTGCTGCGCGAAGACTCTGGGAACCATGGAGAATCGTTAACTGGGATCGATGGCGGCGGCTATTGCGCTGCTGGTTACAACGAGAAAAACAATCCAGGATGTGACGATATGATCGATGGTAGTGTGGGAAAGTAGGCGTAGAAATTGTAATGAAGAGGAATGTGACTAAATGACGATTTTGTGGACCAAAAAAGAATTCATCATTGATCTACCTCTTGAACATATTGATACGTAGATTTTCACTCGCTGTATTTATAGGATTCACGATGTCCCTACATGTTGGAGCTGGTCTTCTTATCACCGAGGTGATTGGCATTATGGTAGTGGCGCTGATGCTGTGGAAGTGTAATTTCACTCCTCGGCGTCATCAGTGCACCAGCCCACCATCACCAAGGCTTCAATCACGATAGTTGATTTTTGAATATTAGTTCTTTTCCGAACGCAATTTTCTGTAACCAATTTTATAAGTTAAAGTTTATATCATCGTATAAACTAGAGACACAACATACTCCTGACACCTCCCTCCCTGCTGCTAGTAGTTGCTGATGGGCGCACGCATGCTGAATAATTGATCGAATGAGAATAGCTTGTGCAATACACTGGCGGCGGTGCTATTTTGAGGGTTGGAGTGATCGCTGAAGGCGTGTCGTAAGATTCGCACACACGCACAGCATGCAGTACTGTCAATACAGCGCATTATCATGCTTTGCGATCCGAATTTTACGCAAATTATAAAATGTCTCGATGGTCAAGAGGCTATACATTGCATTATTAGCATGCGGTACGCACGAATGTCCTTGATCGAACCCAATGACACGGTGCAAATAATGCAACTGAATTTACGCAAGATAGTGGCTTGTCATTAATTAGTTGAGGGGAGCGGAGTGTTGTAGAGTCGAGGCCCACGCGTGGCATGCGTCATGCGATTTTTCAAGGCCAACATAAAAAGCAGGAGCCCCACATACATAGTGCCGACACGGAAGCTATCTGACGTGCTTTATTCTGTAATAGTAAGCTATAACAACATGAATGACGGATGATTACGTATCCTAAATCTATATGTATGACGAAACGACGCGACTCGTACATCGTCTGCTAGTCGTATCGCCTCCTGGCACCGTTTCATGTGGTAGAAGAAATGAATGCTGCTGTACGTGCGATATCGACCTTACAGCCATTACATTAAGTATTGCCTGAGGAGATTGATACTCACATTCGATTCTGCATTGGGGACTGTACACGTTTGACAAGGAAGGGTACGTCGCAACGGTGAGCCTTTATTTCGGCATTGCCTCTTTTGGCTGCTGGAATTTGCAACCATGTGCGTATTTGGTCACGGCAAATACACAAATTGCACCTCATCTGTCGATCTCGATTTTCAGAATGGACATTTTCTGTGATTCAAATGTAGAAGGAAACTTTTGTTCTTGTTCTTTCTTTGATGAGTCGCCCGTTCTTAGCTGAAGTATTTCGTGGGGCATCAAGGCCTGTCCAGGGTGGCTTTCCGCTACGCCGAGCCTAAGATTCCCAGTTCTACATGCCCTTGCGTGTGAGGGATGAAACGATTCAAGGTCGATAACTTGACAAATCTTTGGATCTGGGTGAAGATCATCCTCGGTACTCTTTATTTGCTGCATTGCATTGTCGAAAAAGGAGTAGTAGTCCCCATACGCCTTCTTCGGAGTCTCCATAACTCGGTCGGTCGGAGCCCTCGAGATCTTGCGTGCGCGCTTGTTTCTAGCATTCTTGCAATCATCATCATCAACAACATCATTACCAGCACGTTCCTGATGGGGCATGATTCTTTTGCTGCCCCCCCTCTTATGTATCATCATCTTTACCACAGCTTCATTTCTCAGTTCCTTATCGCTTCGGAAGTTTCGCACCGTGACCAAACAGTGATGATAGCAACAAGATGCCGGACTTCGCATTCTTCCTCCAAGTAATTTATGCGTATTAAGGACACTAGCGATGAGGTGCCAATTTGGACCTGGACAAGTGTAAAAAATTGAAATGAATGGTATTTATGAGATAGCAAGTTGTTTACATTTCTTTGTTTACCAAATGATTTGTAGTATTTCTGGATTATTTGTTCCTCATCCATTGTCCAGGGAACAGTCTCGATAAGTGAAGGAACCGCTCGAAGGCCTATCTCTGTCTTCTTCTCTGTTCGGTTTCGCTGACACTTTGCTTTCTGTTTAACGCCTTTCTTCTTCATGATTTGGAGCTGCCCAAGCATGGCCTCGATTTTTTCAACCTGATCTTCATCATCCCGCTTCTCATCATGTCTCGCACAATTCTTGTCGTCACTGCTCAACTTGAGTACTTGCATCATCGAACGCAAGGAAGTCTCACAGTCTGACACGTGCACGAGTAGGAAGTCATCAACTTCCACCTCTCCGGTCACATCTACAGGAAATTCGATGATCTTGTCACCGGATTTGGTTCCACTACTTTGCTGGGGGGGCTGTGGACATTCCACCAACTCCCACCCCAAGGATTCAACCCCTGTCCCATCGTTGCGTTCCATCCTTGCTTCCTGTCAAAAAAGGATTCACCAAAGAAGCCCCATGAAGCCGAATTGTATGTGGGGACGTTCGGATACGACATATTCTCCTTCTTGTCGCTGCTTGCTCCTAGCCTTCATTTCATACCCACTGGGAATCGGCCCCTTTCTTTTCAAGAATGCTGGGCATTTAATCGCAGAGACAGCTTGAAGCTGCCTGGAAAGCTGTTCGAGTCCTTGCGGCTTTGTCGCATGAAAGGATTACTCGCAAATCGGTATCAAAACTCGTTAAAATGCGATGTTTCTATGTCGATGCCTCACATGCCCAAGACGCACCAAGAGGAACGGAACAAAGACAGGCCCGATTAGTTTAGTCTTGTGATGTTGATTTTTCTTTTCAAACGCATGCATTTCCTCTCTTACGTCTGCACACGAATCCCGAATTTGTCGATCATGCGCTGCCAACACAGCATGCAGTCTGCTTTGTCAATGCAACATAATTCTTCGGTCTCAGGAAACGACCCCGAGCAATCACGCGTTTGTCCACGGTCAGTCAACCGAATTTTTGAGGCCTGGACCATGTGTCAGCTCTTTCTCGCAAAATTCTATGTATTTTTGTCCTATTATCTGTTGAGAACCGGGATTCGCCAAATCGGAGATATCTGTGTTCAGACTTACGTGGCCAGATAGAGGCTGATAGAAATCATGAGCGAGGGTGAGGCAATCTCAGTCGTTGTGAGATGCAGACCGTTCATCAAGAACGAGGCCAAGGTAATATCTAACTTGATCTTCAATGAAACATTTGAGAATACGTGTGGCATTCGAATAACAAGGACTACGAGGATGTTGTTCGAGTGGATACGAAAGAAGGAGTTGTTCGTGTTGGAGACTCCTCCAAGAGTGATTACGATCCGAAGAATATTGAAACTTGGAGATTGTTCACATTTGATACCGTATTCGGAAAAAAGAGCAAGCAAACAGAGGTGATCGAACTCGAAATCATCTCGGAAGATAGGTTCGAAAACTCCTGATTTTTTGGTTTTTTCGAAGGTATACGACAAGGCAGTTCTAAGTATCTTTGACAAAGTTTGGAATGGCTTCAATGGAACAGTGTTTTGTTATGGCCAAACATCGTCAGGAAAGGTATACAGAGTAGCATTATTGAGAATATCTCTAATCTTGCACAATCCTCGTGTAGACCCATACGATGATGGGAGATCTAAATAAAGCAGAAGAGTATGGAATCATACCACAAATTACAAAGTAATAATCTAATTAAGCGAAGAAGAATCTCCTATGTTAATTCACATACGATTTTAATAGCAAGCTTTTCTCGAAAATGAAATTCAAAGAAGAAAAGGAATACGACTTCAGCGTAACGCTATCATTTCTTGAGATATACAACGAAAAGGTAGTAGTTGGACCACCATTGTGCAAATATTAATCTGTTACGATTCACAGGTTTTTGACCTTCTAACATCTTCACCGGGCAGCAAAAAAAGGAAAGAGCTGAAAATACGACAAACAAAGTCACGGGGGTTCCATGTTCCTGGGCTATCTCAATTTGAAGTGAAAAACGAGGCTGAAATGTTCAAGCTTATTAAAGCGGTGTTAATGATAAACGGCAGCCAACAAAATTGTCATCACAGTGTATCTAGTGCTCAAATTTACTAAATTCCATCGTAGGGATTCAACAACAGGAGTGTAAGCGCTACAAATTATAATGATGCCTCCTCACGATCGCACTCGATGCTCACTATCAACTTCCAAAAGTCTCCGAAAGAGGTGTAACATACACTAAATACAATTCGCAACTTAATAACATTTTAATCAGGGTAGTAGCAAGATTGCACAAGGAAAATTAGTCTCCAAATTAAATTTGGTTGACCTTGCTGGGAGCGAGAAGTAAGTTTACCACCTCTAATAAAAATCTGGAGTAATCTGTAATTATGAATGATAACCTTCGCCTACTAAAGGTACCAGTCAGGGGCAACTGACGGTGGGGCTCTCGGAAAAGAAAGCCGCAACATCAACCAATCCTTATCCTCTCTCGCTAAAGTCATAAAGGCGCTGTCACAAAAGAAGAAAACGTATAGTTTTCCTCAAAACATTATCTTCTTATCGTTTACAATAGATTTATATTTCGAATGTAGGTTCGTACCGTATAGAGATTCGTCCCTAACAAAGCTCTTGAAAGAGTCCCTTGGAGGCAGCGCGTCAACTCTTATGTTTGCAAACATCAATCCCTGTGATAGAAATGCTCTAGAAACGGTGAGAATCTTGTCGATGGTCGTCATCAGTCCCATTTCGTGAAATTCCCTTTAATTTGTTTTCATGATAGGTATCGACTCTCCGTTATGCTGCAAGTGCAAAGAAGATAAAAAACAAGCCGAAGGTACAAATTTATCTTGATCCGAAGAACAAAAGGTTGAAAGAGCTCCAAGATGAAGTTGATAGGTAAGATATTCTACATCTCGCTATTTAATTTACTAATATGATTACAATGTGCCACAGACTGAAGCAACAGCTTGCATCCAGAGATCGAACCATTGCCAGCTTGCAGGAGACAGATACAGGAAGTGGCCTAGGAAAAAAGGATGTGAGGGATGCTAACGATTCGAAGCAAATAGAGAAAGAAATGATGGCACTAGGGGCCCCTGAACTTGACTTCCTGACCACGAAGAATCAAGAGCTTCAGGACGAACTGAATGATACAAGACAAAGAGAGTTTGAATTGGACCAAGAAATAGAAGCGCTAACAGCAGAAGTGCGGAAGATGGAGCGGAAAGAAATCGAATATGAAGATAAAGCTATTCTTCTTCAAAAATCAATCAAGCAGGTTTATAATGCCACTGCGTTAGTGGTCTTTAGATCTTTTGTCAACGTTTGATTTGGGAGACATCATATTGAATAAATTTTATTAGTCGCAACATCGTGAGCAGCATCTCATGAAGCAAGCTGAAAAATATCAAGCGCTTTTAAAAGGGAAATTCAAGAAAGAAAGTGGTATGAAAAATTTCTTCATATAAGAACAATTAATTTCAAAGGATATAATTCTAACAAAATTTGTTATCTATAGAGGAGCGAAAGCTGCAAGAATTGTACAAAAATGAAACGGAAAGTTTAAAAAAGGAAAAGGAAGATATGATGCAAATGCTGGAGGATTCTCGCGTACGTTCCTCTAAATTGAATTCAAACTACTTTAACATTGATAGCGGTGTTATCTTTAAGATTCATGAAAAATATCTTGATGACCAATTGGAGCAAGAAAGACAAGCCAAGGTATTGCGCTATCCTTCATTAGTTCAATTTGTTCTCACACCCATGTCATCACGAACTTTATCAAGGACGACGCTCTACGCATTGCGAATCAATTCAAATCACAAGCAGATGAGAGGAGGAAAAGGCTATCACAGGTGGAAATCAATTTCAAGTGAGCACGATGAGATTATTTTCAAGTCAGTTATTTCAGGAAAAAGAAAGAGTGGACGACTTATGCGAACAACTGGTGGAGGTTCGCCGTGCATTGGAACTTGAACGAATTGCTTCTGAACAGGTGTGTGTTGTCTCTTGGGTAGTATGGAGCATTCTTTTAACCTTTGAACACACTTTTATCTACACATCGCATGAAAATTTATCTCGTATCTCTGGTGAAATACTTACTGCGTAGGCTAAGAAAACTATCGAAGACCTCAAGAAGATGAAAGGGAAAGTTGTCGTGTCAAATGGCAGCAAAGACAACAAGAATGAACGCCGTCCAAGTTTTGTTATTACGATTGATCAGAGCACGAAATCGAAACTAAATGGGTATAAATTCTTGAGATCATGCAAAAGATTTCTTCTTCCATAGTGTATGCATGCCAACCATAAATTTCTCAGCTTGGTTACGCCCGGAGGCTCGCGAAATGGATCTCCAAGAAACAGCATTAGTAGTGTCACAACAGGGACAACGGCTATGAGTGGGAAGAGCCGTCGTGCAATAGCAAGTTTGTCAAAGATGCCCCGGAAGTTCAGGTAAAAGTGTATTCACACTCTATCCATTCCACCTAGTAATATTTTTCTGATGATTCAGGAGGTCACTTCTTTTTGAATCGGAGGAAAAGAAACTCAACATTTTACAAGCTACCTGGGTATCGATCAAGCACTCAAGTCGAAAATTAACTCACTTATTTGTCGATCACCCATGTACAACAGGCAAATTCACTCGCTCAGTACCTTAATATCTGTCTGGAGACACAGACGGATCTTATTGTTGCTGGATTAATACCCATCAAAATTGGCAGCACCACCACCATTCGACAGGTATCTTATCCAATAGAATTGATGGTACTCTTGTCTAGAAGAAACATATCCAAATTGGTCTTTTTGAATATTAGATGGGTGATCCTTTGTTGATGGCTGGATTGCTTAATTATGTTGGCCGCTCAAAATTGAAAACCGTAAGCAAACGCTAGATAAAGCGATCTTATTTCCACATAACTCTCACGAATCGATCGGTCTTTTGTTTTTTGCATTCTTTCATTAGTACATCGATGAGTCCAGACTTGCCAGTCAGAAGCTGAAGAAAGAACTCACGTTGAAAGAGAAGGTCCAAGATTTTCAACTGGTAATCACTGATTTTGAATAAGTACCAGGGTATCAGAAGACAATGGACTGTAGGTACTGAAACTAATCCCAATTTGCAGGTCCTTGGAGCATGTAAAGCAGCTGGTGTCGATATTGGAAAAGTAAATGCGATGCAACTAGTGGAGGTGATTAGCGCAGGAAGTTTTGACTACTTTATACTAATGGAATTGATTTTATAGAGGGAGCAAAAGAACGGATTTTCTAGTCAGAAGGTAACAACGAATACGCATGTCGGTTATTGGTTAATTTTTGAATTGCTTGCGTCATATGAATTTTTAGTATGCCCATGAAAATGTCCTCAACGTCATTCAAAGAATCATCGAGTTCCAACTCTCTCAGACGATTTCTACTTTAGTTCAACCAGGTATAATCAAATAAACATAATAAATAATGCCGATTGAAATCAGTAAACCTTTGACAATGTGTGCTTGTCATTTTACAGAATTGGTTGGTCTAGGAGCATTCAAAGAATGGGGAATGGAGGAGCTTAAGCCAGATGCAGTAGCCAAGCTTAAGCCTAAAGAGGTAGTAACCTGAAAGAATCGAGTTTGCACTATCTTGATCCGTACTCATTTCTGCCGCTACTTTCTGACAGCTTCTGTTGCGATGGGTTAACATTAACTTGCACAAATCAGTACAATTATTCGATGAGCACGGACAGGTGTGTGGATGGATGTTAATGTTAATGTTATTATGTATCCTCAATTTGGATAGTTGAAAATTTTCCGCCCTATATTTCGTTGTGCCAATTTCCAAAATACCCAATAAATCCGATTTTGCACCATCACCCATTGTTCAGAATCTTGAGGCTATCCTCAGCCAGGCTGGGATCACTTTGCCGTTGGTGAATTTCTCGGATAACTGGGGGATGATGGTTACTGTCCTCATCATTGCTGGCCTTATTGTAAATCAACCTACTTATAGAAATATTTTATCAAAAATCCTAAGAGAGATAGCTTGAAACTGGGTTATCTCAATGATTATCTTTTAAAACTTTCAGGCACGCTCCGGAAGCCCCGAGGCAGCGTTAAGCTTTGCAGCACAGGTAATGACCATGGACGATATTGACGCACAGCAGGAACTGGTCGAATATGAGATGCGCATGCGGGGTGGTGGGAGGGCGCTGTCCTTCTTCTTGGGCGAAATCGATCTCAACGATCTAACGGTACTTTCCACTCAAATATACGCTTCTGTCTAGCGACCAATTTTCCTATCTTGATGCATAGGCCAAGGACCAGGAATTCGTATGCGAGAAGTTAAATTCATTGTTCTCCATGGTGGTTCTGAATGAGGATTCAGGGTTCAAGGCAGAGGGGAAAGAGCACCAAGATGGCGATTACACTGTACACTACCAGATGCATTTTTTTTGCATCGACAAATGGCACGTTAAATACTCATCAATTGCAGGATGAGGAGTTGCTAGGCGAGGATGATCCCGACTACATTGGCGGCCATTTGCACATAGACGATAACATTGAAATGGAGCGCGAATACGCGCACTCGGACGATTTTGGAGACATGTCAATGAATTCAACACAAGGTAGTGTTCCATACATGTTAATTGAAGGGAATGATTATGATGACATCACCTAAATTAGATTTTTGCAGTAACTTGATGCTTGCACATCTTTCAGGTTCACTAGGAAGAATGATACGAACATAAGCAAGTCGGTTAAATGTTTTTACCTCCTGTGCAGATGCACATTTGCAGCTCTCTCTTTCTTCTCCCTCTCTCTCTCTCTCTCTTTCTCTCTCTCTCTCTCTTCTCCGTCTCTCTCCTCTCCATTCTAGCCTTCGTCGAATGCCGATTCTCCATGCTTTCTTCACATTTCTCCTGTTACCTTCCAAGTTTTGCAAATCATGAGAAATCTTGTGGATGAAATAAAATTGAGTTGTGATCAAAGTGCAATCAAAATGCCATGTGCGCGCATGACTGAAATCATTTGCTGAGGAATGCAGTTTCGTTGAAGCGAAAACATGATGACATCTAGATGATTTGTGACGAAATGCATGTTGCTAGCTAGCTAGGTCCAGAGGTTGACAAGAGTCCAAAAGTCAGAAGTGTTCCAGCATGCTAGCATGACCAGATGATGAACCTTGAAGAGAACTGGAATGCGGCGAGATGTATTGCCCAGGCTAGCTAGTGGCTAGCAGGCCCTGCTCTGTGCTAGCTAGCTAGCCTGTCGGGTCTGTGGTCGCATCATCAATATCTGAAGCTAGGAAGGCTCCAGTCTAGCTACAGCAGCTAGCTAGCTAGCTGCAACTAGCTCCAGCTAGTGGTGCTGAGGATGATGCCATTTAGCTAGCTAGCTAGCTGCAATGCCAGAATGGACAACGCTGGAACGCAACGCTGTGTGGATGACGTGACATTCCAGCATTGCGTGCATGCCAGCATGCCACAGCGCAGTTGCAGACCTTGCTAGCTTGGAAAAGAACGTGCAAGAACTGCACGAAAAAGCTCACTAGTTCACATCACCACGCTAGCACGTGCGAAAATCCAGATCAGCGTGATCATGCTAGCATGCTAGCTAGCTGGCATGCGCGCAATTTGAGTTCAGCTCTAGATGCACTGAACAGATGAACGTGGTGATTGACCTGGATGATGCGTCCGAGTGCTGAAAGGCACAGGACCACCATGAAAATTTGAGGGCAGGTGCAAGAATCGATGGCTTTTGGATTCCTGCGACAATGAATGAATGAATGAATGCAAAGAAATTGCAACTGAATCTCCGAGATCTCTCCAGAGTCTCCAAACGGGCTGTGGCACAAATTTATCTTTTCGGGCGAATTTGAAAAGGATTCGAATACAGCTGAGCAATATTCCCCTCCTGGGAGGGACCATTGTTTTCGTTGCCCAGTTCCTAGTACACGGGGGAGTGAAGTGGGAGCACCAGACAATTGTGGGCCGTTGGAAATTACATTATTGCTCCATTGGAACGCAATATGTGTTATCCATGCTTTCATTTCCTCTTCGCTGTCCTGTTAAGCGGGATGGACACCGGTCATTGCTTCGGGGCCTTAATACGGAAGCCTCGCATGGAGAGGAGTCAAATGCAGGTTGATGGATTTCAGGATACTTCATTTCTTGATCCTTCTAAGCCCAAAAGAGATGACGAGCAAAAGAATCCGCTGAGTGGTCACTCCGCCGTTTCTCATCAGAGCTTTCTCGCTGTGCACGGAGAAGTGAGCAGCAACAGAACCCACATGGCAGCGACTGGGAGAAACTCTGTCGGGAGACAGGACAGCATGAATAAGAAAACTGTAGAGTTGTTAGACTCGAACGCGAAAGAAAGGGCATTGACTCGCTTTCCACGCCATGATGAGTATTGCAGTCCTGGTACTGATACCACCACCACTACTACTACTATTACTACTACTACTACAACAACAAATATTGCCTATTCCCCCCTCCCCCCTCTCTATCCAAATATTAAATAAGTGAGCTATATATATAATATGAACGTGTGGGGAGAGCGGGGTCATTGATGTGACTGTTCAGAGTTGATCCCGTTTGACTTTCTTAGGGAAAAGAGTGTTTGAGGCATTCGTAGAACGGACTTCCTCACTTGTTAATACCTGGAAAATTGATGCAGCACTTCCAGGCACCACAACTAAGGCAGCAGCGGTAATTCTAGGTTACAGGAATTAATATGGAAATCAAAATAGGGAGGAAGAGAGAGAGAGAGAGAGAGAGAGAGAGAGAGAGAGCAAGGGAAGAGAGATAATATCACAGCTTTCAATAAAAAAGGAGTTACATGGCTTTCTTCGCAACTCTCTCTCTCTCTCTCTCTCTCTCTCTCTCTCTCTCTATATATATATATATATATATATATATATA